>JAQHUG010000006.1:1746942-1759726 GCA_028555095.1 Dicrostonyx torquatus | reverse complement strand
ACAAGCTTGAAGTCAGCCTGGGCTGCACAGTAAGTTCTAGACTAGCCTGGGATACAGTATGTTATCTTATTTCAGAAACAACACACACAGAGAGAGAGAGAGAGAGAGAAAGAGAGAGAGAGAGAGAAACAGAGACAGACAGGGAGAGAGAGATGGGCAGACAGAGAGGCAGACAGATGGACAGATGGGCAGAGATGAGGAGGGAGGAAAGGGGAAAGAGAATATAAGACCAAAATGTTAATTTTTAAAGGGTAAGAACATTGCTTCTTATTCTTTCTTATTTTAGTTTTGCTTTTCCTGAGATGGGGACAGGTCTCACTATGCAATCCAGCCTAGCCTGGAACTCTCCATACCATTGCCTCTGCATTTTCAAGGCTGGGTTAAAAGGCATGAGTCTCTACGCCCAGATACCTTCATCTTTCGGCACGGCCCATCTCCCCAACAGGGTTGTCTGCATTTTCATATTTTGTTAGCATCTTCCCAGCTACCGTTGCCATCAACGCCATAGTCTTTTCCTCCCACTCACAGACTCTCAGGGGAGCCTGGGGGGAAAAGGAAAAATCAGAATACTAATTGTGTCTTTCTTTAACATTGTGGCATTTAACTCATTATTTTTTTTTTAGCTGTAATTTGAAAACTGCTGCATTCAAATAATCCTTTTCTTGGTGCCTTAGATTTTTGGTGCCTTCTCTAAGTTTGGCACAGGAGCCCAGGGGTTCCTTTCTCCTCAGCTCTCCTCTGTAACTTCCTCTTCTCCGGGGAGGACTGGCTGGGAACTCCATGTGGATCACACCCTTGAAATCAACTTTCAGCACCAATCCCGCACTGGTCTGCTGTGGAGTGTCCTGTCGGGTCTTTGGCCACAGGCTATCTCTGGCCTCTGCAGGCTTGTGCTGTTTGATCCTCTCCAGAACCAGGATTCTCATGCTCCTCTCTACAGCAGAGGGAAGGGACCCCTCCAACCAGTGGATGCTCACTAAATATCCACAATCATTCCAGAACACAGAGCTGGGTGGATGTAAACCTAAGCGAAGGCAACAAGATGTAGTAACAGCTTGCCATTGTTAGAGATACAGAGAAACAAACCAAATGTCCTTACATTATTGTGCTCTTTGTTTTGCTTTGGGTGCAGCTGACACTGTAGGTGAGCACTCACTTAGCAAGCACAGGAAATCATCTGCAAATAATCATCTGCAAATATGCGAAGATCTGGCAAGTACACAGAGAGGAAGTTCAAAAGGACATTGGACAGGTCAGTGGTGACTTAGAGGTAAGTCTATGGAGCAATTGACTTGTGCTGGACAGCCGCCTGCTCCACTACCCTATGTCGCTGTGGAAGACCCTCTCTGTTCACATCGTCTACCCTTTCATGGTGAAAAAGAGTGGGTACCGTTCCTCCTCCCTTAGTGTGAAACACACAGCGATCAGATAACAAGGTTCAGTCTTCCTGAGGCATGTGGCAGAATAAATTAATTTAATCTTGCTAGAGGATGGAAATACAGCCTGTAGAAAGACAGGCAGATGTGAGCCCAAAGGCAGCTCTTCGGGAGCTGAACAGGACCTGCTGATACCATCTGGAAATGAGTGGGTCAAGCATTTGGACCCTTGGACTTCAGGCTTCTGGAAGTTCCGGTCTCTGCTCCTCCCTGGTAGCGCTGCACTGAGTTCTGATGTCCAGAGAGTGGGCAGCTGGGAATCTGGGTCAAACCTGCTTTCTTTCTCCTCTATGTCCTTTTTCTCTCTCCTTCCTCACTCATCCCCACTTCCAGCCACTTCTTTATTTTTCCCACCCGAATCCCCTTCTTTGTCCCTAAGATGAACAACAGCATTCACAGCACAACAGTAAACATGAAGCAATTTTGTGCCAATAAATTATTCCTCTGTGTGTACACCCTGCTAGATAGATTTGTGTAGAACAAACACTTTATACATAGGCTGTTCTCCTAAGATGCACTTATTTCTCTGAGATTTGGTTCCTTTGAATGCTAAGTGGGTCAATAAGAAATATACTTCCAGTATATCATGAATTCTGAGTGTCCCAGGAGCCCATTTGTTCAAAGGCTAATCCCCAGAGTGATGCTCTCCAGAGCTGATGGAACCTTTAGATGTTGGGGCTCAGTGGGAGGTCATTGGGTGATTTAGGGTGTGTCTATGAAGGGAACTGTGGGACCCCAGCCCATTCCTGTTTCTTTGAGGTCTTCTTTCTGGCCACCATGAAAGATGGGTCCCCTCTCACATATGAACCCACCAAGCTTTTCTGTGAAGCCAGAGGTACAAAGTAACAGGACCAAGAGACCTCAGTCTAAAACCAAAACCCAGAACAAGCCCTTTATGTCTTTGAAGATGATTCTGTCAGGCGTTTTTCCTTCCTTCTTCCCTCCCTCCCTTCCTCCTTTCTCCTCCTTTCCTTCCTCCTTCTCTCCCTTTGTCTCTCTTTCTCTCTTTTGGCACAGAGAGAGAAAGCTAACAAATACACATTTCCAAGAGAAAGACATAGAAGCCATGGCATCTGAGAGTTGCACCGGGATTCACTCAGCTACTCTATTCTGACAGGAAGATTACAGATGATGCTAGGATAATTTATTTTTTTTTGGAATTTTCGAGACAGGGTTTCTCTGTAATTATTGGTGCCTGTCCTGGAACTAGCTCTTGTAGACCAGGCTGGCTTCTAACTCACAGAGACCCACCTGCCTCTGCCTCCCGAGTGCTGGGATTAAAGGCGTGCGCCACCACTGCCTGGCGATGCTAGGATAATTAAGGATCTAGAGAGATGGATCAGCAGCGAAGAGCAAGTACTGGTCTTGCAGAGGACCATTCCCCAATATTCCAGCACCCACATCGGGCAACTCGCAACCACTTGTAACCAACTCCAGGGAAATCTGATGTCTCTATCTTCCCCGGGCACATGCACTTCACACACACACACACACACACACACACACACACACAATTAAAAATACAACAAATGCTTTTTTTGTTTTGTTTTGTTTTGAGACAGTGTTTCTCTGTAGCTTTGGCGCCGGTCCTGGAACTTGCCCTTGTAGACCAGGCTGGCCTCGAACTGACAGAGATCCACCTCCTTCTGATTCCTGAGTGCTGGGATTAAAGACCTGCACCACTACCACCACTGAGCCCAGCAAATGCCTTTTTTAATATTTATTTATTATGTATACAATATTCTGTCTGTGTGTATGCCTGCAGGCCAGAAGAGGGCACCAGACCTCATTACAGATGATTGTGAGCCACCATGTGGTTGCTGGGAATTGAACTCAGGACCGCTTCTTTTTTTTAAAGAGGAGATGAAATACCCTGGGGCCATGATGGCTGATGGGATGCAGAGGAGGCTTCCCTGGGTCACTGGTTGGCTCTGTCTTCTCCCAGCAAGGTCCCTCCTTGCAGCATCAGCTTGTTGAATGTACTGGCATCAACAGAACATCTAGCACAAGCATTTTGTTTACCGGATGGAAGATAGTCTACGTTAAAAAGTAACAGACAAACTTTCTTTCTTTCTTTCTTTTTTTTTTTTTTTTGCGAGACAGGGTTTCTCTGTAGCTTTGGAGCCTGTCCTGGAACTCACTCTTGTAGACCAGGCTGGCCTGGAACTCACAGAGATCCACCTGCCTCTGCCTCAAGTGCTGGGATTAAAGGCGTGCGCAACCACCGCCCAGCCCAGATGAACTTTCTTACACCAATACTGAAAAGCCCAGAAAGGCTTTTGAAAATTGTTATCTACTTCTCCAAATGATGGCTTATATCTTCTGACCCCAAACAACAATGTTTAAGGAAATTAGCGTGAAGTAGGGAAAATAGCATGGTGAGCTCAAATGTTACAAGAACACATGTGGAATGCATTTTATAGAAACATAAATAACGTTCAGAAAGAAAAATAAAGAAAGGAGAGTGAAGGTTCCACCCAAGAAGATGACAAAATCGCTCCATCAGTTTGAAGAAGATGGAAAGGAGTGCATTAGTTACCTGTGGCAGCTGTAGCAAATTGTTCAATGATTTAATGGCTTAACGCCGCAGGAATGTATAGAATAAGACTCCTTAGGCTGAAATCAGGGTGTCAGCTGCTGTCCACATTCTCCAAGGGACAAAAGGACTCTCCTTCCCCGCCACTCATGGTCTTGTAATTGTGTCTCTCCAGCCTGCCTTGGGAATCCAATGTCCCACCCTCTTCCATTAGTTTTAGACCTTCTTCTGCCTCCCTTTTTCAAGGATGAGTTGGAGCCCACCAGGACAAGCCCGTGTCCTTATTGTAATTCTATTTGCAAAGTCCCATTCCCCAATACGTAATGCACATAGGCTCCAGAGGTTTTTTGATGCTTCCATGAACCTTATTTTTTCTACTGTATGAGCTGAGATTCAGGATAACAGCCACAGCAGCTGGACATATTTAGAGACAGATACAATGAACAAAGAAGAGCCTGGCTTATGTCTTCGGGGTAGAAAAAAAAATGAAACAAATTACTTCTAAGCTTCCAATTTCTCCAAGAGGAAGAACTGCCTTCCTACTTCAAGGGGTTGAACACATTCCGTTAACTGATAAAGCCAAAGTTGAGTGAGGAGCTGCTGTGAGTGCATTTGGCCATGTGTGGGTTTATCGAGGTGTGTGTTGCTTAGTCCAGATCTGTATGTCAGGCTCTGATACAGTGGCAAATAGAATCTCAAGACTACTAGAAAAAGCCAAAACCTTATCATTGTATGAGTCTTTGTTCTTCATTCTGTGGTTTTAACATCATTCCTTGGGAAAGCTGATCACCCTGAGGTTTAACACACACACACACACACACACACACACACACACACACCACACACACACACACACACACACACACACACACACCTGCAAATCCATAGGTTATGCACTCTTTCCTTTTCATCACCAACATATACCCAGCACCTGTCACAATCCTTGGCACATAGAAAATGCTTCTCTGGTGTTTGTTAAATGAATGCTCAGAGTCGATGTTTTGGGAACTTGATTGTGCCAGAGACTTTTTTGAGTGCTTTATATTTGTTAATCCTCTTAGGGGAATTAGGAGGAAGGGAAACAGAAAGAGAAGAAAAATGAGAATAAGGGAATTATGGGAAGACAGATGAACAAATGTCTCCATTTTTATGAGGGATAACAAGATATAAGAAAGATGAAAAAATGTAACCCTGATGCTTATTCCATATGAAGACGGTGAATGAATTATTAAACAGACAGAGGGTGTGAATAATGTCAGATCACTTCAAGCTTGGCACAGATCTTGAATTCAGGTCTCCTACACCTGCCATGAGTGTACGAGAGGAATGGGAAACAAAGAGTGACGCGCTCAAGCCCTGAGCTGCTGCGGGTTTAATATGGCTTAGCATCCCGCTCCCCAGGGGAAATGTCACCCTCTCATGCTCCCATTGTAGAAGCAGAGCCCACCGTTTGTGGGGAGAATAGAAATCATGGGGAACCTGATGCAGCCAAAAGAACAGGAGTTCTTTGACACAGGTGATATGAGCCAATGGCTTGAAATGTCAGTTTTGTGAGTGTTTGTTTTGCTTTTGACTTCACCACCTAAATGCATGCCTAGTCTTGGGGTTACTCTCTCTAGTAATGCAGTGAAGAAAGGGAGAAGGATCTGACTCGCGCTGTGCTCTGTCGAGTGCTTATGCGTCTCCTTTTCCTTCCGACTGTAGTTGCATGAGGCCAACAATGGGTGGGTGAGCAGCCAATTTAACACTGGGCACTGAGCACTAGGAAGACTGGACCAACTGTAGAAACTGATAGAGAGAGGGCACTAGCTAGTGAGTTAGCTAGAAACTATGTCTCATAATAATACTATCTTTTTGCTGTTATGCAATATTTTTAGTAATTCTTTGAGAATTCCACACAAGCATGTAATGCATTTTGATCATGTCCACCCCCCAGTTCTCCCCATAGCTTCTTCCATATCTGCTACCCCATCTCCCACCAGCCTTATTGTATAAAAACTGATAATTCTTAGAGGGTTGACTCACCCAAAAATACTACCAGGGATGAATGTTAGCACGTCATCTTATGGCTCTACAAATGACCATTGTGATCAAGGGACTCACCAAAGGTCACATAATTCAGAATAATTAAAGGCAAGACACAGATATATGCTAAGCATTCAGTCTAGAAACTCTTTCGTTTCTAGTGAAGCTTCCCCTACAAGCAATAGAAGATAGAAGAATGGGAAGATCCACTCTGGAGACACCTGAAGAAAGACACAGCAACTAACAGAAAACATTCATTGGACTGTGTCAAGCTAAAGAGAAGAGAACGCTTTCTGCATGTAGGGACCAGGAGCGCTGGGTGACAGCTACAGGCATACAAACTTTGGCTACACTAGGGGGTGGGGGTGAAGGCGGGGCAGGGGTAGCCCTGGAGCCCTTGGAGGTAAACTATCATAGACGAAGATTAACTAGAGGACTAGTAAGTAAGACTAGTAAAGATGAGATGCTTGCCCTGTGGCATCCCTGAAACTCAGTTCATCCATTTAGTCCAAGGTTGAGCGCATAATTATTGAACCAAAAGCTGCACCAGGCATTAAGGGGGATGAGTAGACTCTTAAGATGTTGTCTCTGGAATAGAAATCACCTCGGATGCCCTCCACAACTTTAGAAATCATGAGTGTTTGACATTTTTATTTAAACAGATTTTTGAAGACATTTGGGAAAACACAGTTGGCATCAACAGTAGAGACCTTCCCAACTGGCAGATGAGTGCTTGTGCTCACCTAGATGCTGCCTCGCTTTGTGATACTCAGCGGGCATAGGGAAAGAGGGCACAGCTCTGAGAACCTTGTGTGCATCTTCCCAGACTCGAAACAGATGATGTGTCAGGGTGATGGTGCTTCCTCTGTCTCCTTTCTGAGAGGAATCGTTCCTTTTATTCTCACACAATCGAGAATGCGAGCTGCAGTTCTGAGAGAGGCCAGGTCAGTTCAGTTCCCATGCCTTTGAAATTTTGAAAAGGTAGCCACGTGTTAGTCCAGGGCCTCTCAGTATTTGCATTTCTAAGCCCTATAAATTATAAGCATTTGTTTTATGGAACTTGGAAAGATTAGTGTTTGTCTCAAATTACACTGGTTCTGCCGGCATCCCACCAGAACACAGAATGGTGGAGCATATGAGATAGAAACCTGACACCCAGTTCTCTGCGATGTGTTAAACTGAGAGGGGGAAAATGTGCTGCTGTACAGAAAGCTGGATAACCAGTCTCGAGTTGCAAATTAAAAGATTAAAAATTAGTCAAAAGGACAGAAACGATGTGGAAGGTTCTTCTAAATCTGAACCTCTGAGCGAGTCCAGGAGCAGAAGGCGGGCGGAACAATGCAAAACACCTGATCTTGAGGTGACTTATTTATTTTAATTTTATTTATTTATTAGTAGGGATTAATTCTAAAGCTTTGACTAGTGTGTTAGCACTGAGTTATAACCAAGCTATTGAATTTATGATTTGGATCCAAAGTGGGATTTGTGCACATCTATAGCTCATGTCTGATTCTCCTAGTGTGTTTAAATATGCTTGGGGTATTGGGTAATTGTTTTTTATTTTTAATTAAAAAGATAAAACTATTTCAGTCCCCGTCGTGTAGAATAGTGTCTCCTATGATTGAAAGTAAAGGAAAAAAGAAAATGATGGTCTTCTCCAATACATTAGTTTCAAACTAGAGCTTCACCATACAAGCAGTTTCTACCCTGTAGTGTTTTCTCAGCCATTCCACATATTTAAGTGTCAAAGTAATGATGCCTCGAATGGCAGTAGGCCAGGAGAACCTTCATGAGCCAACAAAGAGGCCAGGAGAACCTTCATGAGCCACCAAAGAGGCCAGGAGAACCTTACCAAGCCACCAAAGAGGCCAGGAGAACCTTCATGAGCCACCAAAGAGGCCAGGAGAACCTTCATGAACCACCAAAGAGGCCAGGAGAACCTTAACGAGCCACCAAAGAGAAATTCTGCAGATCAGCCTCCCAAGTCCTACCCAAACTCCTGCTTCCTACATAGACCTTTCAACCTGACATATCAGAGGTGATACCCCCAGACTCTCCTGTCTCCCCAAAGAATTCAGACACAAGAAATCACTAGCTAGAGCAGATCTTGGATTCTTGATGACACTGATGTGTGCATAGAGGTATTCTTTGATTGACAGGAAAACTGCTTAAGGAATTAACCAATGTAAGAGCCCGTGAGGGACTGAGACTTAATGTGAACCAGCAAAATGGCTCAGTGGTAAAGGTGCTTGCCGGCTGTCAAGCCTGATGACCCACGTTTGATCACTGAGACCCACATGATGGTAGGAGAGAGGTGACTCCTGGACATTGTCTTCTGACCTCTGTGTGAATGCTCTGGTGAATGCAACACACACACACACACACACACACACACACACACACACACAGAGGCAGACAGACAACTAATGACAATTTCCTCTAGATTCAATGAAAAATTGTTTACCCCAGTGGTTTCACAGAGGAGTCACTAGTCTTATACTTTGGGACTAGAAAAGAGACTGTTCTTAATTATGAAACCCAGAGACCTCTTGCTTGTTCACAGCCTTCCCTGGCCGTGATGTGTCTCTGGACTGTGCTCGTCCAGTTGAAACTAATGGAATGAGATCCACGTTTGGCTCCCAGAAGTCTTCAGATGTGTGGCTCCCATGAATAAGCTCGAATGACTTACTCCTACAGGATCATAATGCCAGGGGACAATTCACAAAGGACAATAATGACACAGTCTTAGAGGGATTGGGTCTTGGGCCTTTCCCACAGACCTACTCCACTTCTGTTTAAAGGAAAACCTGTGCTGTTTTTTGTTTTTAAAAAAGAACTTCTGCAAGATGCTCTCATGGTTCCCTGTGTTGGAGAAGTATTTTGTAGATGGAACCAAAATCTTTCATATTCCTGATGTGATCAGCTCTTGGAACAGTTTGTGAGTAGCGTGTGGCTACCCTGTGCACAGCACGGTTGGTTCTAAGAACAGAATCAATTAGCCCTCCACCCTTTCTTCCCACAGCTTCCTCGGCCCCCACCATCCTGCACAAATGCTCCCATCAGAGACACTTGCTACATTAAGAATGTGAGTTTGGAAGTTGGGAAGATGGCTCCATGGTTGTGAGGGCTTGCCAGTATGCATGAGGGCCTGCGTTCAAATCTTCAGCATCCACTTAAGGTGGCAGTAAGTACCATGACCTCAGCACTTAGAGAGCAGAGACAGGTGGATTGCTAGGGACTGCTGACTGCTAGCCTGGCTCCAGGTTCAGTGAGAGACCCTGTCTCAGGGAATAAGGAGAGTGTTAGAACAGAATACTCTATGTCCTCCTCTGGCCTACATGTTCACACATGAGCACACACACATGCACGTGCAAGCAAACACACACACACACAAATATATTTTTTTTTAAAGAATCTGAATTCAATATTGCCATGTCTCATGTGGCGATCAGAGGTGTCACAGCTCTGGTCCCTTCTCTAGCCATGACTTTTCTGGACATGTGATCAGAGCCAGCTGCACCCTATGCGAGGGTAACTCCTAAAACCTCCCTCAGAAATCTATTGAAAAAGCTGACTGTGGCCAGGGACACCTGTAGTCCCATCACCTAGCACCCAGCACCCAGGAAATAGAGACAGGATTCTGAGTTTAATGGCAGCCGGAGCTACATACTAAAGTCCTGTTTGAAAAAGAAATAGTTGAGAAAATTCAGTTTTATAGTGCACAGAAAGTATTTAGTTCTCTGTCTATGCACAGTCTACACTTGATACATGTTAGTCAATACCCATAGATTTAGACATTGAGCTATGATCAATTTGGGGAATAACCATAGATAGTACAGAGAATTGGCCTTTTTTAAAATGTACCCTCAAAACGTGATATGTAAGGTTCTATTTGACACTGGTTCGTGTGAAGCCTGATGAATTTTGTTTGGTGCCTGCGTCATTTCCTGTAGTACAGTAGCTCCAACAGTACCCTGGGGCTTTGGCAAAGCTCACCCAAACAGAGGGAGAAATAACTCCAGGACTTTGGGAAAGGAGCCTCATTAGGGCAGAGCCCTACATGCCAGGTGACAGAAAAAGGATACTGTGGTAAGAGCCTGGCTGCCTTAAGAAGGGGAGACAGAGGTGTAGGGAGCGGCTCGACTTGCAGTTGGTCCTGATATGGATACTCTGAAATGTGGAATGACCAGTGGGGGCAAGAGCAAGGCTGGGGCACCTCAGGAACACACTCACAGGCAGCCTTTGTGCTGAGAGTTCCAGCACCGGTTTCAGAAGGCTTCGTGGCGTGCTCAGTTGTGTTGAGCAGGAGTCCGGGAACACGCTCCCTGCTATTCCTTTACTTTCCAAAGTGCTCAGGCTCAGAGGACATTTGAAAAGGCTTTCTAGGTTACATCACGTAATGGGCACAATGTTCTCAATGTGCTCGGAAAGTACCTAGCTTTCCATATCACTGAAGTTTCTGCAAAACCGGCTTCAGCTGCTGTAATGGAGATGCCTCAGACACAGGTACCAGGATCTTACTCACAAGTGTCCATGTGTGCTAAGAGCTAGCAAGCGTGCTTCCCTGTCTCTCCTTACTGCGTCCTTGCCCCCTCCTCCCCATCCCCTCCCCACTTCTGCAAAAGACTTTGCGGTTTTGCTCTTTTGTTCTAGACCCTTTACAGTTCCACAAGCAGACTAGAAATTTATGCCCAGGATAAAAATTTACCAACGCAAAACATTGAACGAGGTATTTATTGAAACAAAATGAGAAAGAAATTTCCTCATTTTTTAAGTAGTATGATCATTGTATATATAAGTGTGATCATAGATGCATAGGAGGGGCTGTCAGTTGATCCAACTGTAGCTGTGGCATCAGAAAGAAAACATTTTCCTTTTCAAACCTGCTTTCTGGGGCTGGGGAGCTGGCTTAGTTGGTGAGGTGCTCGCTGCAGGAGTGGGAGGATCGTTTGGCTCCCCAGCACCCACATGGTAAAGCTGGACATGGCTGTGTGTGCTGCATCCAGTGCTGGGGAGTTGGGGACAAAAGGATCCCTGGGGATTGGTGGCCAGCCCGTGGAGCAGAATCTGTGAGTGCAGGTTCCGTGAGAGATTCTGCCTCAAAAAATAAGGTAGGTAGTGAATAACAAAGATACCAGGGCTGACCTCTGACCCCAGCATGAATGTGTACACATGTATTTACATACACACATGTACAGTGCACGCAAACAAACAAGTACACACATATGCAACACACACACACACACACAGTTTCTTAGATTAAGCCTCACTCATTATAGTATGCTCCAATCAAGCAGATACAATTACAAGGCTGGCCATTTCTCTCTTCTCTATCTCTCCTCGCTACAGAGGCATTGCAATAAAAGGAGCAGTATTGATTTCAAACTCAAAACCACCAGTTTCTTCAGGGAAATTACACTTGTGAATAGATGCTCTTCCTACAGAAACATTATGACAGGGGCAGGATATCAGGAAGAGAGAACCTGGGTCATTTGCTCGCTCCCAGCAAACCCTGGGCAGAAGTTTTTCTTGAAAGGCTCAGGATCCTGTTTCCCAAGTTCAGGGTGGACCAGAGCAGGGAGGATCTTGGTGCTCATTGGGCCTGACATCTAGTTTTGTGCTTGGAACCTGAGACATTGAAAGGGTTAAGGGACTTGTGGGTGATGCCCGTAATTAATGAGCAAAGTCAGGAAGGGGTCATGGTTCAATGCCCTTTTTCCCCTACAATGTAGTCACCTCTTCTCTTGACAGAAATGGAACCTGCATCAAAAATCTCCTGAGAGATGTCATGTGGAGTGTGTGTGTGTGTGTGTGTGTGTGTGTGTGTGTGTGTATGATGCATTTTTATTCCACTTTGAGAAAACTGCTGCCAAGCGGCTCTCCTGGGAGTGGAGCCTCCATGGAAAGAAGAGGGCTTCTGTGCTTGGAGATCACAATGAATAATCATTCCTTTCACACCTACACGACATCTCAAAGGCCACAGCCACCCTGAGGGAGATGATCACGTGCAGAGGGCATGTGAGCTGGTTAAGGCAGGAAGCCCCATGAGAAGAGCAGAGGAGCAGAGCAGTTGGGGGCACAGGGGAGAGATAGAAACAAGGAAAACTGGACATCGAGAGAGAAGCCTGGTCGATAGTTCCAATCAATATTATATTATTTTTGTATGTGTAAAATACCTTTCTAAAGCCACTGAGAGGCCCATAAAGAACTAAATAGATGCCTTTTGCCTAGGCTGCAGGGCAGCGGGTGGGCGGCTTCCAGTGTCTTTCTATGTGTGTTTGCCTTTTAAATTCATTAAGTCATTGGGAAGCAGAGGCCTGTGTAGGAGAACAAGAGTCTAGATGGGTTTAGGCCCAGATAAAAGCTTGCAAAAAGGGATGGACTTGAAATGCTGATGGGTCAAGCCCCAAGAATTCTGTGCCTAACTCAGTGAAGAAGGGTGATCAATTTCTTTAAGGCAGATGCATTCTGATCTCCTCAAAATTAGTTTCTTTTTTGTGAAACATTTAAAATAGTAACTTACTTGCTATTTAGCCATTTATTGAGATTAGCCTCATGATGTTGTCCCCGCTGATCTCCATTCCTGGACTTAAAGGATCCTCCTGCTTCAGCCTCCACAGTAACTGGGAATGGTGGTATCTGCACCATTTCTCTCTGTTCTGGAAAAGTCTAGATTAACATCTTCACCTCTACCACCACCACCACCTCCACCACCTCCACCACCACCACCACCTCCACCACCACCACCACCACCTCCACCACCACCACCACCACCACCACCACCACC
>JAQHUG010000006.1:1711289-1746379 GCA_028555095.1 Dicrostonyx torquatus | reverse complement strand
CCACCACCACCACCTCCACCACCTCCACCACCACCACCTCTACCACCACCTCCACCACCATCTCCACCACCTTCACCCCATGCCACCAAAATCTAGATATTCTCAGTGCCCCAAAGTTCCTGATAAAATTATCTTATTATTCAGATGTCAATGGCTATTACAGTAAGTAGTATATTTCTTCACCTAATAGGTGCTGAAGAGCTAGCCACTGACTTGGATGCCATGCAACTCTTGCTAAAGGACTTAACCTAGCACCCACGTGAGACCATGTGATCTATTTGTACAAACCCAAGGAGTGTCTTGCTGGGTTTTCTCCTGCTCACACGGTCTCAGAGCACCCAGAATCCTGAGAAGGAAACCCAGTCAGATCTCACATCTAACTGATTGCAGTTTTTTTCCTTCCTTTCTTTCACCTACCTTGAAAAGAATCTTTTCAGTTCTTCCTGAGAATAACGCAGTTTGACACTTAGATCTTCATCTCTTCCTCCTGAGCACAAAGCAATGCAATGACAGCAAAGGACACCTTCTTCCTCCGAGCTAGCAAACAGTCTTTCCAAGCTGAGTCCAAAGATGGAGGGTGAAGAAATAAAAGCTGGGTCTCGCTGAGGTGTGAGTCTCACAGCCTCATGACTGAATACACACAGCTGCCTGCAGTGGCCCAGGGGCTCTTCACCACAAATGCCTTCAAGCTCCACCAGCTTCCAGAGAGTTCCACACTCTGGCCTGGAAGATGATTTTTGCTCTGGAAAAGAAATCCTCATTTCTAACCAAATTTTCATTTACAATTTTCTCATGCAGGATACCATTTTTAAAAAATCCAAAACCGTATCTCCTCACACTAAAAGAAATATTCAACAGAAAGAATACACATCTCTCAGCTCATCGAGTATTTGAGTTCCCACAGGTCTTTGCAAACCCAACACCACAAGTGGCTTGTGCAAAGTGTCCCCAAGTGACATAAGCAGCCTGAGGGACCACTAGGAGGGGGTTTCCTAGAAGCCTGTAAGAGAAGAAGGACATCACATTTTCTTCACGAGAAGCAGGGCTCTGGGCTCAGATTCCTTTGTCGTATAGAATTTCTTCAAGGTGAATCCTGCTTTGTTTCTTTTGTTTTTAAAACATAGTTTTGGATTAAAAACTTGTAATTTTGAAATATGGATTTTCAACAGTCCTACTGTTCTTACCAAATTGTGATAGTTGCTATTATTATTATTAATTTTAAGTTCAAGGCTCTGAGCTTCCATGTCTTTCATTCATAGTGGCGTCAGCATGGACTATCCTTGAAAAACAGTGCTCCAATTCACTGTTCATCTGAATTAAAGTGCTCAGAATTCAGTATCAACAAGCACCAAATGACCTTTCTAAATACACCCAATTTACTGCATCCATTAAGTTTATGATAATAAATAAAACCTCTGCAATACCTCATAATAGCAGGAACGCCTTTCAAACGACTCTGCACTTAATGGCCAATTTCAGAGCATTAAACGTTGTTAACAATCAATTGACTGGATATCACTGTGCTTCCGTTTATAAATATCAAATTATAGAGGTCACGGTGTTACTTTTGCCGGCTAGTTGCAGAATTTATATCAGCGTTCTGTAGAATAATTACTAGATGCTTGATCACAGTGGGGTTTTTTTTTATTATTATTAGAAGTGAGAAAACTCTGACTTTCTGAAGGTCCCAGGCTCTCCTTCAGATACTTTCTCTAACCCGCCCCCTCCAGGATCAGGTAATTAAAAGGGTATTGATGCAGAGGGAAGCAGAGCACCACATGGCTTGGCAAAGTGCTTCCGTAAAGTTCGGTCCTGTAGCTGTGGATACAAACTCAAGCTGGTCATGTGCGGAATTCCAGCATGTCAGCCCACTACCCCTCGGCACAGCCAAATGTTTGAGCAGCTGCCCTTTTGTCCTGTTTCTTAAATAAACAAAGAACAGATACAAATTAATGACCTAAATTTATGGCAAAACACACTGCCTTCCCAGAGCAAACAGCCTTAAAAGAACAGATGCTAAACTAACGTTTCTTACCCACAGACCCCCAGAGATCATTCCGGAGAGCACTCCCAGTCCATAGTAGTGAAACTAATCATGTGTTAAAATGTAACGGGTTTGTGCAATGTCACGTTCACAAGCCAACTTCACAAGCTTCTGGGTGTGGCCAGTGGGGTCCCTGTGGTCTGTTTGGTGGTCCTGATGCCCCCGTTCTGCTCCAAGCATCCCAGCAGCTTTATTTCACTTTTCCATTTATTTGACCCCCTACCACCCCATCGCCGCGCATGCACAAGAAACATCAAAAGGCCATTTTCTTCTAGGTTCCTAAATAATATCTAAAATGGTTGGATTTGGTTGGCAGTATCGTGGCTCTGACTTCTAAGATTGTCAGGATGGTGAAAACCTTTGTTTTCATGTCTTCACTGTGCAAGGAGGTTTCTTTCTTCGTGAAGATGGATGATTTCTATGCAACTCAGTTCGGAATTTGTTTTCCGCGTTTCCCCTTACTTTCTCTTTTACCCAATGCCAGTCACACATCACCTGCCCCCCCACCCTCCACCCCCACCTCCAGGAATGATGAAACCAAAAGGCCTTGCTGCTAACTTTGCGTCCAGGGATGGAGCTAGGTCACCTCCAAGCAGACATTAGAGTAAAAGGGTACAGTGTGTTCATTGGCCACATGCCGTGCACTCTCTTTATCCCACACTGTACAACATTTCCAATCTTATTCAATAATTTAATATACATTTTCTTGTCAAGCTTCTTGGCAGCCGGCTATGCAGCTTGCAAGATGGCCCGAGAATGCTACAGGTGGGCTGATTAGCGGGTGGCATTTCTGAATTCGAACAAGCTGTTAGCATTATGTCTGTTTGCTTTAGGTGCAGATGTGAAATGATTTGACAGTAGATTTCAAAAGTGTGTGAGTACATTTTTTGTATGTCAAACTATGGAAATCTGTGGAGTTTTTTTTAAATTTCACACATTGATAGTATGTATTGTATTTATTAATTTCAGAAAGTATATGCCACTGGCATGGCATAAAAATTAAAAAAAAAGCAGTATCCATAATGTATAAAATGAACAGATTGGATAAACATCCCACCCCCAGTTAATCAGAAAGTCTTATCTCGTGTTTCAGAAAAAGTCAGAGGTTGGAATATCGTAGCCAGAAATGAGAGTCTTTGCAAAGTTTGTTTTAATTGGTTTTATAGTGTGATGGCTATTTAAAAAAAAGAAGAAGAAGAAGAAAGAAAAAAGGGGAAAAGAAGCAAAAGGAATAACAACGAGCACACACACCAAATGGCATGTGGAACATTTGCTGGCCACACTAAGTGACATCTGCCCTTGTCTGAAATTTCAAAGGTGATTTCAGGATTTATAAGGGGAAGTCTGCTTGACATATATAAAGAAAAGCTAAAATAAATCTTAGGAATTTAAATTTCCGTGTATGCTTGGACTACAAGATGACTGTGAAAGCTGAGATGTCGGGGCTGGTGAGCAGCCTGAGTGCCTTCTCTAGGCCACTCCAGGTGACTGGGAGAGGTGGGACTTTGGCTGAGGGGTCAGCCACCACGGCGGAGGAGCTCAAAGGGAATATTCATGACCGAGGCTGGTGGACACAAGTTCGCTTTGAAGCTATGAATAGTTAGGTAGCCCATTGTTCTCTAGTGCAACTCCTTCCTCATCTTTGGAGAGTCCATTGTTAGTACCTCTAGCCTCATCTCTACCCACAGAGGAACTCTGTTGAAGCAGTAGATGGCAGAAGGCCTCCATCCTTCCCAGTGCCCTGGCCCTACTCCAGTGTATCCCGGGGAGACTTGAGCCTGCAGAGGCCTATATTCAACCATTATATATACAGGCTTGTGTGTACAGGAACACAGGAAGTGGAGAGGACCCCAAAAAACACAAATGAGAGCCCTAACACCTGTAGGGTACAGAAGTGGAGACCTCTGGGTAAAAATACCACTCAACCCATCACCTGTCATTATAGCTAGTGCCAGGCAACAGGAGAGAGGCTCTCATTCTGTCCCCACCATTACCGTGGCATAAATAGCACTAGGCAACCTTGAAGAAGCTAACACGATGCTCCGATTTTACAGATGAAGACCTGTGGTTTGGAGAGGAAACATGTCAAGGCATTTTACAAACAGACTCTGTTCATCTCAGCAGATTTTGTGGCCAGCTGAAAACGCCTGCTTCCCCAGGGACAGAACAGATGTGGGAAGAGCCATTTGCCCAGGGCCACACAGGTGGATTTTTGGGCTCTGAGTTTTGCTTAAGATATAGCTTTCAAGACAGATCTATTCAACATTATTGGCTGGACATTTACTTCACATCACACATCATTCTGTGTGCCGAGAGCAAGCAGAGAACACACTAGAGCAGTACCTCTGCCGTAGGAGCCTGCGTCTGGTGGGAGAGACCAGCAACACACAGAGACAGTGTCTAGGGTGGTGCCAAGAAGAGAAAAAGCCTCAGTGGAAAGGAGGTGACCAGAGGTGATGGCAGAGCTGAGGTAAGCTGTGTCCGGTGAAAATCTTTCTGAGGGGGAAAGAGGCACTGGCACCAAAGGAATGGGGCTGAGGACAAAGTCCTGAGATGGGAACAGCCTAGTGAGGCTATGAGACATTGAGTCAGTATGGCTGGGGCAACATGAGCGAGGGGACAGCAGACAAAGGGTATGCGAGGCAGAGCATGGGGTTCTGAGGCCATGCTAGAGAGGAAGACATCCTCAGGTATTGTCAGAGAAGCCCTGACAATGTGTATGTGTATGTTCCTCATAGCCATTCTGGCAAAGCATCCCAAATTCTATACAACAGATTTCCAAATCAGGTTTTGGAGCCCAGCTCATCGAAAACTGGGTCCAATTGTACAACAGGCCAGAGCTTGCTGACTTATCTTGGGCTCACAACATTGGAATATTGCTTTTAATCCTTGCTCTTGTGTCCCTGGGCGCTTGTCTCTACCTATTATCCTGTGTATCTCCATTATTTCCATCCATATGGACAATCAGAAATTTGAAAAAAAAAGTGATAATTTTAGCCCCTAGACTTTCTTTAACACTGTTTTCCTGATTATCCTTATAATAGGTCTTTATTTAGTAAGTACATACAAATTTATATATTCTGAAATAACATCAAAATAAGTAGTCATAAGGAAAGGGGCATATAATATGGAATCCACATGGAAATCTTTAAGAACCCAACCCACATGCAAGTCTGTATTGTCACCCTTGCCCTTCATACCTGACATACTGGAGGCACCTAAGCAAAATCTCACGAATGTTAAAAGGCATTGTCAACAGAAGAAAAGAAAGCGGACAGCTAAGAAGACTTCTTACATTTTACATTTTTGATATGATTGGAATGTGGGCTGATTTCTCCTGCATCAAAACCTACTTCTAAAAATAGCTCACATTAGAAGGTGGCTCCATTGTGGATGTGGGACTGCAACAGCACCTCAGGAGTGGGAAGTGTTACACACAGACACTGCCCTGGGCATCGTTCCGGGTGCAGGGCTTTGATGGTTCAGAGACGAATAGAAGAAGTCAGAGTCCACAAACACTTCTTGACCTCTTGCATTTGTCCAGCTGCTGCGGCTGTGTCTGCCTCCTCACTGGAGCCCAGCTGCTCTATGCTGCCCTTGTGTGCCCGGCATCCTTCATCTGTACCATCAGGTCTTAGAACCTGCAAGCATTCCCTGAAATTTGATACTTATTCGCTTTAACATCAGTATCCCATAAACACCACCTGTGTTCATACATACATATGCCCTTCAAAAACCCCAAGCCATGAAGTAAATACCAGTCTATGTTTATGTTCAGAACAAGAAAAAGTCTCCTTTCAAAAATGAACACAAAATAACAAACTTCATTGCAGCGTGTGCCTGTCTGTTAGGAAGTGGATGCTGCTGGCTTGCCACGATCAGGGCCAGCGCCTGAGTGATGCATGCGGAGAGATGATGGATTTGAGCTGATCCATCTCCACTCCCAGGTTGCCCGGTCCCCCCTGTGACCAATGGCAAGCATTTGTGAGACAGCTGGCAGGGTGAGGGGTGGAGGCGAGGCCATGCTCCTAGCTCACCGGCCTCTGCACAGATCAAAGGCTCATTAGCATTTTTCTCTTACCAAATCAACTTATTGGCTCCGATGATCTGTACTGCTTTAAACCTTCCCTCAGCTGTAAAATCTGTCAAGCAGGCAGGGATAGGATTTGGTTTTTGACACTTCAGTACGCAATCCCTACACTACACATATTACACATATAGTTATTCAAGGGCTTTGTGTTTGTTTTTGTGTGTTTGCAAGGACAACTTTAAAAAACCATTTTCCAAAGTAGCAAAATACTAACTGGGTTATACATCTGATGTCTAGGTCAGAAGAAAATGGAGGAAAATGGTCTCACCTCACACATCTGGCAGCAAACTGCTCAAGAAAGGACCTCAGAATCTATGGAAAGAAATATAAGGCCGGGAATTGCAGGCAGCATTATTCATGTTTCCTAGGCTATGAAGCATTAGTGCCCATGGGGCTCATCAGGCATCATCAAAGTGGAGAATGTGTAAGGAATCACCTTCCAATCTCAGTTCATTTTTTCTATCATTTATTTGTATATTTATGTATTTATTGATTGATTTATGTTGGATACAGGGTCTCACTATGTGGCCCAAACTATGTAACAGGCTTTTTCTTTAGGCTACCAGCTCACAAAAAAAAAGACATGGAGACTTATTATTAATTTAAAAACTCAGCTTTACCTTAGGTTTATTCCTAACTAGTCCTTATAAGTTAAATTAACCAATATTGTTTAATCTGTGGGCTTTTTTTAAAGCTATCTTTACTGCCCACCCTGCTTCCTCTGCATCTGGCTGACAACTCCTTCCTTTTTCCCAGAGTTCTCTCTGTGCAGAAGTCCCACATATACCTCCTGTCTAGCTACTGGCCCTTTAGTTTTTTATTAAACCAATCACAGTGACTTAACTTTCCACAGTGTAAAGAAAGATTATTCCACAACATTTTCCCCTTTTGGTCTAAATAAAAAGGAAAGGTTTTTAACTCTAACATAATAAAGCTTTCGACAATAAGAATGATTATCAGGTAAGAGTTACATTCATAATGTCCAGTCCATTTGCATTCTGCAAATTCATAGAAAAACTCTGTGTTCAAGGGACCCTCCTGCCTCAGCTCACAAGCAGCTGGGATAGGTAGATCTGGGTCACCAATCCACTTGGAATTCAATCCTGTCTGCTGGCTGCTGATGTAATAGCAAGTTTGTTTCAGTGTCTCCCAAAGTTATCTGACAGAAAACAAGTTACCAGAACCAGATATATGTCCTTTGGATAAACTTTGGAAAAAATTTTTTTAAGTCAGAGTGCTTTTTACAAGTGCTAGTAGTCTATTTAAAACCCCACGAGACTGTCTTTCCCTAGAAAAGACACTGGCACAGACGTGGAAACTTTCCATTCTGTCTATGTTCAATGGAGACTCTCTGGTTCTCTATGTAGGGTGTCCAGTCTTTTGAAACAGGAAGCACACACAACTCTTTGCTGTTTATTCTCCTTTAAGAACCTACTGGTTCCCTTTTTGGAGTGGTCTGGAAGGAAAGAAAGACAGCAGCCTGCTTTCCACATGCTCCAGACATGTGCTTTGTGCATCCCACTTTCTAGCAAGGACCCGGCACAATGCTGACCACGGAGCTGGCACGACGGCCAGGGCTGAGAGGGTTGTGTCCTCCTCAGTCTCAGTGGTCTGTCTCTACCTGTCCAATTCCCTGAGATATCTGCCCTGAGACAGCCAGATTCTTAGACTTGCAGTGTCAAATAAAGTAATGAGAACGGCCACTTTGTTAGTCCCAAAATGAAATCATAAAAGCTGTATAAACGTCTCTTTTTTTAAGGCTTAAAATAAAATTTTAAAAAAACCTCATGGTGTGTGGAGTGCAAGCAAGAAACAGCTGTTGAGAGGATGGGATAATGGATAGCGAGTCTGGCAAGCAGCTCAGAAGAGATGGCCCTGTGGTCCTAAGCAGGGCGAGGATGCTTCTGGCAGGGAGAAGGGAGGACGTCAGTATAATCAATCAAGTCAGGAATGCCAACCATTGCGTTTTACAGTGAGGACTTGCTTCTCAGTGGGTTGCATTTTCTCACTCATAATTCTCTTCAGTGGGAGAAAGAGAGTCTATTTTATGGGCAACTTGTAAGGAAGGACCTTTTTACTACTCTTTGCTAAGCATGCAGTTAGGCACATGAAGTCCTGGTCACACTGCTTTGGGATGTGTGGGCCTAAAGTTCATGTAACTTAAAAGTGACTTTGAACCTGTGGTTCCAGCTACTGACAAAGCAGAGATAGGAGGAAGATTGCTTGAGCTCAGGATTCCGAAGCCAGCCTGGGCAACATGTCAAGACTCCATCTCTTCTGGGAAAAATAAAAGGGCTGGAGGATCAGTGTGGTGGTCGAGCAGACTCTGCAGGAGGGGACCATTGTCCAGCACTGCTCCCCACCCAAAGGAGATGAAGGAGAAGTGTGCACCCAACAGTCCAGTGAATGTCTGTTCACATTTTAAGTTTGAAGTCTTTATCTGGCATGTCTCTCAAGAAGCCAGCCATACTTATTTATACAAGGTTAAATTGTCCTCAGATTAATACCCCAGTACATGACTTAAACGAAGTTAACAAAATGTGTCAAGGATCTTACTTAGCAGCATGCCTTAACATCCAGATTGAGCATATTGTTAGCACTGGGAAGGTTTTTTTTTTTAATCCTATGCATTTTACTAAAAATAGTTTACCAAAGAAAATCTGCTTTAATTTAATTGTGCTTAAAAAAATCCATCATCTGCCAAGAATTAGTTACATTAACATTAAAATTTGAAACTATATAGTCAGCAAAAGGAAACTCCACATAAAAGAAATATCACCGAAGCTGAAGATGGAGCTGGATGAAATCATGCCACAAGGCCAGGGGTTGCACTTCCAGCACCAAAAACAGGATGGGGGGTACATAGATGTGTTCCTGCGTTTACTTCTATCAACCTCCATTTCTATGGCGAACAGAGATCTGGGGGCAGCCTGGAGCTCCAAGAGGCGGGGTGGAAGACTTTGCTGGGCACATGGGATAGCCACATCCTTTTGATGCTGATACAGGGAGAAGGGTCATAGCTGTGCCAGGGCAGTAGCAGGAGCAGCAGCCTCCCCCACAGGCACGCGATGCTCAACTTGGTGTCTAAGGTAACAGAACAGAGCCTAGAAAGCCATAAGTAAAAGGGAGAGCCATCCATTCCCTTATCAGTAGCACTCTGCCTCCCAGAGGTGACCAGCCGCCCCTCGCCCACAAAACGCAGGGGCCTCACAGTTCTCCATTTTACAAGCGTGCTCTAACCCACCAGCTAGTTTGATGTGTGCTGTTTCCTCTCTTGCAGCCATGCTGAATTCGTGACTTAGCAAGCACAGCCAGAACTGAGGGCTCCCTTCCTAAGAGGCTTGCTTCAACATTTAGGAGTGGAGGGGAAAGAAACAAGATGAATGAAGGTGGGAGAGGTACAGAGAGAGAAAAGTGTCAAAACAATAGCAAAAAAAACAGACAAAAGGCCATATTGCCTTCTTGGGAAAAATTCTTGGTTTAGTGAAGAAAAAAATTTTAAAGGGGTCTTTTTTTTTTTTTTTTAAATGTGACGGAACAGTTCTCTAAGTGAGGATGCACCAAGATGTTCCAGACAACCATGGAAGGAACGACAACAAAATTTTCAGGGTGGCAAAAGTTAGAACAACCAGACCCCATTGGAAAGGGTAATCTTGACGTCCAGCTGGATATTTGAGATTTAAGGGACACTAGAAAAAGGACAAGCCGGGTGGTGGTGGCGCACGCCTTTAATCCCAGCACTTGTGAGGCAGAGGCAGGTGGATCTTTGTGAGTTCGAGACCAGCCTGGTCTACAAGAGCTAGTTCCAGGACAGGCTCCAAAGCCACAGAGAAACCCTGTCTCGAAAAACAAAAAAAAAAAAAGAAAGAAAGAAAGAAAAAGAAGAGGGACAACAAAAGGTATATGTGTTAATTAATCTGAATTATTTGGCCATATCATGAGTAAGTCAAAGTTAGCCTGGAAACCTCAGACTGCCCAGATAAATGAATATAATGAATGCTTTTAGTTTTTTATTACTTTCCTTCCTTCATTCCTTTGCTCCCTCCCTCCGTCCCTTCCTCCTTCTCTCCTTTCTTTCTTCCTTTCTTCCTTCCTTCCTTCCTTCCTCCTCCCTCCCTTTCTTTCCTCATCTGTGTGTCTAAGTACACACATACCACCATATTCATGCAGAGGTCAGAGGGCATCCTGGGGGGAGTCAGTTCTTTCCTTGTACCAGATGGACTCCATGCATTGAAGGTGGGGACTTGGCAACAAGTTCCTCTTCCTGCTGAGCCATCTTGCCAGACTGAACTATTCCAATTGCATTGTCTTCCCAGCCTTTGGATGCTTTTCTTAAGGTCCTCAATCCTCCTGACTCTCAGCTCTTCCCTGTCACTAGAAACTTCTTTCTGTAGCTGAGAGTAGCGCTGAAGGACAGAATGTGGGTTCTGGGACTGTACAACCTGGGTTCAGACTTGGGCTTTGTCTTTGAGCAAGTTGCTTAAAACTCATCCACACAGAAGACAATAGTAACGATGACTAAGCCATGGGATTGCCATGAGGCTAGTCAGAGGCAGTGGTGTAAGTCACCCAGCAGTGTCTGGCACATAACAACTGCTCAACCAAACTTAGATGTGTCATCATTATTATTTATGAGGAGACAGGAAGCAGGCCCTTGTCAGTTTGGACACATTTCCCATGTCACAGCTTTTATGAACTCGACTGTCACTACCTTGGATATAGAATATATTAGAAGAGGTAGAAGAGGGAATTTGACCAGTTGAGGATCCCAGGCAGATAGGATTAAAGTTCATCATTTTGTGGATGTTTCTGATATGATAAATTATTATGTATTCACCTCTAAGTCACATTTAGAAACCTCCTGTCATTGTCCTAAGCGTAAAATGAAAGTCCATTACTACCTCTCTTTTCCTTCCTCCAGGACTGGGGTTCTAATTCTCTCTACAATACTGCCATGAGATAAATTAGTCCAGCAGATGTGTACATAAACTCTTCACATCATTCTTTTCTTTTTAAATGTATTTATTTATTCTGTGTGTGTGTGCGCGCACATGTGCATGTGGTTTCGTGTGTGTGTGTATCTGTGTGTGTGCTTGTGTGTGTCTCTGTGTGTGCCTGTGTGTATCTGTGTATATATTTGTGTGTATGGTGTATGTGTATGTGTGTGTGTGTGTGTGTGTGTGTGTACTTGTGTGTGTATACTTAAGTCAAAAGACTTGTGGGAATCAGTTCTCACCTTCCATCATGGGAGTTCTGGGAGCTGAACTCAGGTCATTAGGCTTAGTTGCAAGCACCAACTTTATCAACTGATTCCTTTCAAATCATTTTTAAAACATTGTTGAGCCTTAAATTACTTTCTCAAACCAGAGTAAAATAATAAAGAAAAGGCTTTAGCAAGAGGGCTATCGAGAGTTGGCTGTAGCAACTTCAGACAAATTGGCTTCACACAATTCTGCAGTTCCTGAGAACACCAGTGTGGTCAGGAGACCACAGAACCCCAATTTCAGTGCAGACCGTGATGGTCAGTTCTGCTGATGAGAGCTGAGACTTAGGTACCCTCAGTGTGAACACATGTGGGCAGGGACGGTGTCAGAAAAGAGAGAAGATGCTTGTCGATTTTGTTTGGTCTTTCTTTTAGGATAAGAAGTTCACTATCTCAGAGTCGGCTCACCCGGTGTAAGGAGGTCATCCTTCAGAGCCCCTCAGGCACAGCCTCCTGAGAGCTGACGTGACCCAGTACTGATAACTGACAGGAGTCCCAGCCCAAGACGGGATGGTAGCACACAGCTTGACTAATGGCGGTTACCCCAGCAGATGGAAAACTAGACGCAACTTTCCATAGACTGTGTCTACCACAAAACTGCTTGATGTGACAGAAGGATGCTAAGAATTGCCCCTTACTTAATGGAATAAGATCGCCATATTTTTACTCACACCCTTGGATAATGTTCACAGATCTACCTCCAGTGACGTACATTTTAAATTGGGTCCTGTCCGTCCCATGTAAAACTCACAGCATACTACTAGGGATGTGTGACAGCTCCTGGTGCATGGAGTGATGGGCTCCTCTTTAAATGTGTGCTCCTGCTGTCTCCCCGACAAATGACCTCTCCTGGGTACTGCTCCACAGCCGTCTTCCAATGGGTACACACACTTGGGCTTGCATGGCCGAGGAAGCATGCTTTACAGCCACCGCCAGAATGCTTCGTGAGCATTTCGGTTGTTTTGTTTCATCTCTGCTTTTTGTTTAATTTCATTTACAGTGCAAATAGCCTCAGCAGAAGCCGACCATTATTTCTGGGAAACAGAGCTGGCATCTCATTCTAGTCCTTCCCTCCCCAATAGGCCAGCTCTTCATGGACCAGGAGGGGCCTTACTCACACTCCTTCCACTATTGCTGGAAGGAGAAGGAGCCCCATGTCCCTTCACGTCTGCTGCAGGACAGGGGCCCATGAGGGCCTCAGCGCTCTGGCTGTGAGACAGAGGGAGGTGGTCGGAGCCAAGGCTGCAAGAAGCAAGGAAAGCTCCTTTTTTCAGATCCAAAGAGCCTTCCAGTGCTGGGTAAGGGTGCCAGTCGGTGCTGGAGCCTTCAAACACTGCTGTGATCTCCCCCTCCCCTTCCCCATACCAAGGGAGCCCCCTCCAGCAACTTTGCTTAATTAACCTGTTCTGAGATGCTGGAAAATCCCCTCAGCTGAATAGCCCACAAACTGAGCCTGAACGGCCAGCAGATTCCTGTCATGTATGCCATTCAGAGTATTAATTATATTTCCAAACCCTCTGTGTGCCCACCCTGCCATTAAAGGGGCAGAATTAAGAGGAGTACCCATTTGCTAAGCAAACCCATGCAAGTCCATGGAGGCTTGGAGTGGGGAGGGGGTGGAACCAATGCTTGCCTGTACACTCAAGCTTCAAAGGATAAAGGTCAGGCTGGAGAAGCAGTTCAGCAGGCAAGGACTTGAGCATGAGGACCCGAGTTCAAATCCTCAGAACTAGTGAAAACAGACAGCCAGACAGACAAACCTGTACAAGCCTGTAACCCCAGAACTGTGGCTGGAGCCCAGAGATGGGGAGATCTCTGGGCTTTCCTGGATGCCCACCTAGCTCTAGGCTCAATGATGAACCTGTCTCAAGGGAACCAGGTGGAGAGTAAACAGATTGAGACAGACGATCACCACTGCAGAGATGTACACACGCACAAGCAAACACACATACACGTGGGGTAAGTTTCTCAGTGGATGCAGACAGACGGCACCAAACCTCAGGTATGCTGTTCATGTATCTACAACTATAGGAAAAGTAGTCCATAAATTAGGCCTGGAAAAATATTAATTAATCGAAGATCGAACAAGTGGAACAAATGCCAAAGTTCAAAGCTACATTTATGGGAATATACTCTTCCTCACTCTCCAGCTGCCTTATGAGACTCACCCATCCTCCTTCTTGTGATGGGATTTGATACCACAGCTATGTGAAGAGATGGGAGCCAAATGACATAGGCATTGTGCTCTGGCAGAAATGACTATGACAGGGTTACCTGAGGACTACGTGACCATGATAGTTGACTTGATAACAAAGATGGCTTCTGAGTGACTAGCAGGTGGGTGGTGGGTACAGTGTGGAAGGTCTGGAGCAAAGGAAGACACTTATGTCTAGAGATTTTATCATGCTGCTCAAAATGGCTTGCCATTTACGACTTATGAATTGTTTATTTCTGGAACTTCCAGTTTAATTTTTTTTTTTTTGGACTGTGGCTGGCTGTGGGCAACTGAAACCACAAAAAGTAAAACTGTGGATCAAGAGTGGCGACTGGCTTTGCCTCCGAATGGTCCTGGAGGCTGGCGAGTGGCTTTGCCTCCGAATGGTCCTAGAGGCTGGCTGAAATTCCAAGGCCAGAGTACACTGAGCTGAGGGGTTGAGGAAGTTCCCATCCCTGCCTTCAGTGGCCACCCACCTGTCTCTCTGGGATCTGTCACTCATCTTCCCTCAAAATGAGTTTCCCAGGAGTACATTCCAGGGAGGAATTGCCGGGATTATTACAAGCACCTGTGACATAAGGACACAAGTGACAGCACTGGGCCAGCCAAACACAAGGGACATCCGCATCCCTCCAGGCTACCCCTTCCGTGTCTCATGTGATACGGTTGTCTGCTAACCTGCTTCTGTCAGACGTTGGCTCCATGTGTGAATCAGGCACTGGATTTCATATGAATTAGAGAACTACGGACTGGTTCAAATTAAATAATTAAATGAAATCAAATTGGAGTGTTGGGCATCAGAGATGGAGTTCAGAATCTTTCTTTGTCCCTTGCCATGCGACGTTGGATGCATTATTGATCCCCACAAGGGCCATTGCTGTCTTACTTTGCTTTCCATTGCTGTGATGAACCACCATGACCAAGAGCAACTTGGTGTTGGGGGGAAGGGATTTATTTGGTTTACACGTCCATATTACATTCCATCACTGGGGGAAGCCAGAGCAGGAACCGGGACGGGCGGGTAGAAACGGGATTAGAGACGGTGGAGAAAAGCTACTTTCTGTTTTCTCTTTGTGGCTTGCTCACCCTCTGTTATACAACCCAACACTATCTGCCTGGATGGGGGCAGCACCTCCCACAGTGGGCTAGGCCCATCCACATCAATTGTCAATCAAGAAAATGCCCCTACTGACTTGCCTACAAGCCAATGTGATAGAGTCATTGTTCCAAGTGAGGTTTCTTCTTCCCAGATGGCCTTAATTTGTGTCAAGTTGACAAAAGACTGGCCAGCACAATTTCCTTTACTATAAAGAGTACTTGGGCGAGGGTAATGACATTCCCTACAGCCATGATTAAATGCGGGAATGCATGTGAAGCCTCTGTCCTGGTGCCTGAAGAAGCTGGAGCGGCTGCTTCTGGATGCTGGATCTCACTGTTTGTTTTCCATACCGTCAAAATCTACTAGTGATACTGTAGTTATACAAGTGGCAAGTGGACACAGATCTGTACTCTGGAATCCTTGGCACACATCCAGACTCTATCAGGTATTATGTGAAGAGCATGTTCCCCACTCGGGGAAGCTACTTTCCCAAACTCCACGAGAGAGTTCCAGCTTCCAGAAAGCTATTCTTGATTCAGTTTCAACTCAGCCAGGTGAGTTAAAGCACTGCTGGCCGTGAGCTCAAAGTTAACAAATTGATAACTTTATGACTATATATATGAATTAATTTGCATATACTTGAAAGTATTACAACAAGGATGTGTCTTGGTGCCCTTTCTGTTCTTGTGAGAAAACACCGTGAACACAGGTACGTTAGTGAAAAGGGTTTCTTTTAGCTCACAATTTCGGGTTGTAGTCCATCACTGTGCTGACACTGTAACAACAGGAGCTTGGGTTAGCTGGTCATACTATATCCAGATGCAAGAGCAGAATAGCAGGAATGCAGATGTGCTCATAAGCTTTCTTGCTTATGCCCAACTTGACTTCCCCACTCTTAGACACTTCAGGATCCCTCATCTTAAGGAACTGTACCACCCACAGTGGGCTGGGTATTCTCACACCAATCAACTTAATGATGACAATCTCCTCCCACAGACATGCCCACAGGACACCGCAGCGCAAACAATCTCTCTTTGAGAATCTCTCCCAGGAGACTCTAGGTTGTGCAAAGCTGACAATGAAAGCTAATAATCACAAAATATAATGATCAATTGGCAAAACTGTGAGAAGTTTGAAGAAATATTACCTGACATTTCTTTCTTGGAATATTTACTCAGTCCTCATTGAATTCAATGTTTACAGCAAGTTACCAAACATAACTATCACTTGTCACAAGACTTATCTGTAACTATTTTTGAAGGAGGTTAATAAAACCTGGTTTTATTCATCTTATTTTTCCATTGTCACCGCCTCCTGGCTGACTGCTAGAAACAAACTGGTAATCACAGAAAGTCAGCTGACTTACGAGGTCCGAAGACGCTGGGGGAGCTCCTTCTGGATGCCGGATCTCATTGCTTACTTTCTGTATGGTCAAAGTCTACTTGTGATACTGCAGTTATTCAAGTTGACTCTACTCTGCAAGAATCTCAGCTACTCCATCTTTTCCTCTATAAGATGAGAAAGTACAGCAGCAAATGACCATGACCTAGTGGTCCCCAAATTTTTGCAGCTCTCTGGCAAAAATCTTGAAAACCTAAATGAATATGTATTAAGGAAAAATATATCATAGAATTTCCAAAGGGGACATTAGCCAACTAAAAAGTCTGTATTTTACAAGGAATCCTGGATAGGGGAGAGATTTGATTCAGAGGCCTTCTGAAATGAAGCATTTGTCAAAGGTTATCCGGGAAAAGGCCGTGGTGAGGAATGTACCCGCCACTCAGGAGAGGCCTGGCAGACGTCCGGGATAAGGAATTGCTTTTGTGTTTAATGCAGTTAGGTTTGCTGGATCCCAGACAGAGAGCACCCTAGAGTCTACACAGTATAGAAGGAACGAATTGCTTTTGTTAGTTACTAACAAGCTGATGGCAAAACCCATTCTACTCCCTCATAGGTGAGTGATAACTGGGTGTAGTTTTCTAACTATAAATATCATCCATTCTCTATTGGCTGAGTCAGGCTGGCCACGGCCCTCTTTAGGAGGAAAGGAATCAAACTTAGCCACTCCATTCGAGGTGCTTGAAGAAAAGCACATACATTGCATACATTGGGGCTGAGCAAATGACTCAACAGGCATAGCACTTGCCCAGCAAGCATGAGTTTGAATCTCAGAAACCACATAAAGCTGTTATGGTAGCGTGCATCTGTAGTCCTCTGTAGTCCTTAGTGCATCTTTATGATGAGATGGGGGTGAGGGTGGGATGGGGCGGGGACACACAGGAAAATCCCTGAAAGCTTCTAGATCAACTAGCCTGGCATGTATGTGGGGTGAGGGGTGGGGGGTAGGATTAACAAGAGACCTCGTCTCAAACAAGATATGAAAAGAGGATCAACACCCAAGTTGGCCTCCGACTGCCACACTTGCACTGTGGTGCGCGCACACCCACATTTACACACATGAATGCCTTTGCGCATTCACACATCTATGCACTTAAAAAAATCATAGATACATCTGAAGGGGTCAAGAGGAGAGACATCTGGCATCTGGACATGACGGTTCCTCCCCTACCCCACTTCCCATTATCCCCCTCCCCCACTCTTCACCTTCCTTTCATAGCCAGACAAGACTCTTCAAGGGGGCCTTCTTCAAAAGTAGCAAGCCCAGGCTGCTAAATAAACAAGTAAGATTGAGACAGACCTGGCATTAAGATGGCAAAGCTTAGATCTATTTCACAACCTGTTGATAAAGCAGACATGAGGGTAGAGGAAGTAAGGAGGAAACTACCTGTGTGTTTTCTCTTCTGAGAAAGAAATTAAAGGAACACCTTGGCCTTTGATCACTTTTTTTTAGGTTCACCTAGCAAAAATCATATATGAATGGTAAGTCTTCTTCTACAAAGAAGCTCCAGGAGAAGGAAGCACACATCTTCAGGGACCAGCAGGGAGGAAATAGCAAGTGTTGAGATTTGTGCAGAGCACTCTTGGTGGGAAGGCGGAGTGTGAAAGTGCATATGGGAGGGGCAGAGAGGATGGAGCCTGAATCGCTCAGTGAAGTCCAGTAAATGCCTCTTGAACTGGAGGTAAAGGAGTACATAAGCCAGGAGACAGGGGAGATCCACTGGGCATCTCTCAGCAGGGGCTCACAGTGCCTCAAGCCTCAGTGAGGAAGATAAAAACATTCCAACACAGAGATGATCAGAGAAAGGCAGGGCCACGCAGAGGTTGAGGAGGCTTAACCTCTGCAGGCAACAGGGAGGAAAGGTGGGTGCCTGCAGTCACGATCAAGAAAGCTGGGTCTGTGGTCTTGGGCACTGAGCTGATGGGACAGGGGGCTCAGGGAGACAGAGATTCAAAGAGTGGGTTTGGAGCGCAGTGGCTGGGAGGTGAAGGTGTGTGGTGAGCGAGGTGGATGGAAGGGTTTGGCGTGTGGTGCGTTAAGATGCTGGAAGCAATTGAAAATTGGCAGAGTCCCCATATGACTTCATCTGAATTGCATTTCAGATATTAACTCACCAACTGTTCCGACTTTGTTTCTTTGTTACCTACTAGTATTTCCCAAAAAGAGTGGGTACAGGCCTGATTTCTGAGACCAGGGCTGGCCACGTGGAGTTTAGTTTATTACTGACAAAGTGCTTGTTAGAAAAAAGTGTTTCTCAACAAAGGCTGTCTAAGGATTGCATCCTTAGACTCTGGGTTGCTGATTCTAGCAGCAAAACCTTGAGCTGATCTCTCTCTCTCTCTCTCTCTCTCTCTCTCTCTCTCTCTCTCTCTCTCTCTCTCATCCTTCCTTGAGTCTCACTTCCACATAAGTACACGTGTACACACACACACACACACTTCCTGTTATACTAAACCCAGATGCTGTCAACTGTGAAGGACAGATGCCCCAGGTGAATGATCACCATGTGCCTTTAAGAGAGCTTACAGATCTGTCAAGGACTCCCGGGGCTGGCTGTATTTATGATTCCTGAGCATCCCACGTGCGTGTGCCTAAAACAGTGAGTCGGGCAGCACAGAAACTGCACTCTTAACTGCTGAGCCACCTCTCCAGCACCAGATTGGCCTTTCTTGTCTTCGGAACCAAATGCCTGACAGACACAATCTAAGTGAAGAAAATCTTGTTTGGGCTCATGGTTTTAGGGGCTGTGGGAGAATTGTTTGTATTCTGTCTATTAAATTCTAAATAAACACTGATTGGCTGATAGTCGGGCAGGAAGTATAGGCGGGAAAACCAGACAGGAAGTAGAAGTGGGGCAATGAGAACAGGAGTATTCTGGGAAGAAGGAAGCTCTTTCCCCAGTCCTATTCAAACACCAAAGAAACAGGATGTGACCTGCCCCGATGAAAAAGGTACTGAGCCATGTGGCTAACATAGATAAGAATAATGGGTCAGTATAAGCTACAAGAACTAATAAGAAGTCTGAGCTAATGGGCCAATCAGTTTATAACTTACGGAGACCTCTGTGTGATTTTCTTTGGGGCTAAATGGCTGTGGGAACTGGGCAGGACAGAAACCCCAACGAGCAGGCCCTCATGTTACAAGGGGCTTCTGTCGATGGTTGCTTAGTCCTGGTCCATTGGGTAGGACATCTGGGTAGCAGAAGTGTATGGTAGAATTCTTCACCTGGAAGCAGAGAGAGGGAGACAGGTAGGAGCTAAGAACAAGATTTCCCTCCGAGGAGCCAGACCAATGAGCTACTTCTTCCTCCAGCTAAGCCCCGCCTCCTAAACTTGCCAGACTATCCCCAAATAGCACCAATGATAACAAGACAGTGAAACTCAAAAGTGTGTTGTACTGCTCATTAATACTGAGAATTTCGATTCAATTATTAAAGGTCATGGTGTCTCAATCTTCTCGTCTGTAAAATGGTAGCAAAACTCTGGCTCCATAAGGCCTTACGGAAATCAAATGCTAACTAGGACCTAACCTAGTGGTGCTAGGAACTCACATGTTCCCAGGATTTGTTAAGCGGTCATCAGCACATCTTGGCTTTTACTAATCGGCAGTGCCTTCAAATGTGCTATGTCATTTAATCCTTGCTGCCGTTTCACAAAACCAGTATTACTTTTTCCACTCATAAATGAGGACTTCAAGACCAAGAGAAGGGCTAATCTGCCTCAATGGTTGACAAGGCCATATGTTTTGTTTCAGGGCAGAGGGAATTAAGAAAGGATGCTGCGACTCTCAGTTTGAACTATAACCTCAAAACTGGAGGCAATTTAAAACTGGCCAGTCAGTAAATAATCAGTTAGTGATGAGAGCTGCTGTTAGCATCCCCTGGCTTCAGCTTCTCCCACAGATAGCCAGTTAGCGTTATTTCATTGTGATAATAAATTAGATTGGCCAGGTATTTTCTTCTTCGATTCTGTGAACTGTCCTTAGAGACCAGGCTTATTGAAAAATTAGCTTCTAATTTCCCACGATTGAAACGAGTTTGCTATAATTAATAAGTGAATTGATGGAGTTTTAGACACTGTCAGCTTATAATCAGAAGGCTCTGTGGAAACGTTAGTGAGAAGTGTGTGTAACACAGAGACGCACGAGGGTGGTTCACAGGAGGCTGTGAATAGGAGCTCTGGGCGGCACAGAAATGGATGACCCGCAGGGTCTACTATTTCCCACCCACCCATCTCCTGTGGCGATGTCTGCCCTAGACTGGCTCCCCTTCAGTGCTTTCTTATTCCTCCTTGAAGAGTCTTTTCCCTTTCTTTTTTCTATCTTTCTTTTTTTAGACAGATCTCACTACTACATAGCTCTGGTTGGCCTGGAACTTCTTATGTGGCCCAGGCTAGACTTGAACTCAGAGGTTCTCCTGCTTCTGCCTCCTGAGTACCAAGATTAAAGGTGCACAATGCCATACCCAATTTGGAAGTCATTTTAGTTGTTGTTGTATTGCTTTTGGTTTTTGTTTTGTTTTGTTTTCAGACAGGGTTTCTCTGTATAACATCCCTGGTTGTTCTAGAACTTGCTTTGTAGATCATGCTGGCCTTGAACTCACAGAGATGCGCCTGTCTCTACCTCCCTAGTGCTAGGATTAGAAGTGCGCACCACCACTGCCCGGCAAAGTCTTTTTTTAAACAAGATTTGTTCATTTTTATTTGATGTGTATGAGTGTTTTGCCTGCAGTACCTGAGGAGACTGGAGGAGGGTCTTGGATCCCTGAAACTGGAGTTACAGACAGTTGTGAGTTGCCATGTAGGTGCTGGAAACCAAACCTGGGTCCTCTGGAACACAGCAAATGCTCTTAACCATTGAGCCATCACACCAGCTCCTTAAATTTAAGAGAAGTCAGGTCTCTTAAATCTCTAGCTTTATTGCCTTCTAGTTGACCTATCAGCATGAATTTGGGGCCAGATTTCCTCTCGGGATAAATCAGGTAAAATTTTTACTTAGGGTGGCCTCCAATCACATGATTAACCTTGATTCCAAATGAACGCCACTGGTCGCTATAGGAAGAGTTGCATCAGGCACCAAGACAAAGAAACAACAGTAAAACTGCAAATGAGAAGTGAAAATGTGTGTGAGATAAAAAGGAGGATGAGGCGGAAGAGATTGCTCAGTGGTTAAAAGCGCTTACTGCTCTCTCAGAGAATGCTCGTATGTCCAGTTCCGGGAGACTTAACACCCTCATCTGACTGCCGAAGACACTACCCACATGTGGCCCACAGAAGATTACAAATACACATGCAAGCACACAGATGTGGCTGGGGGCTGGGGAGATGTCTCAGTGTCTAAAATGCCTGTTGCATCATAGCATGAGGACCCCGAGAGTCTAAATTCTCAGTACCCACATACACAGCTAGGTATGCCTGCAGAGGTCTGTGACACCAGGCCTGGTGGGGCAGAGACGCACAGGTCCCTGGAATTATTGGCCAGGCACCCTAGCTACATCTGTGGGCCATAGGTTCTACGAGAAACCCCACCTCAAAAATAAGGTAAACAGCAATGAGAAAGACACCCAATGGTCCAGGAAGGAGACCGCCAAGCATGAGATGATACATTCCTTGTGGAGTATGTGGGAGCATCCCAGGCCTGTTCCCATAGGTGCTCACTGAATCTCACAGGAGCATAGTCCTCTCTACAGTAACTGAAGCCTTTGTCATAGCTTGTCGTTTTGTGCCCCCCCATAGGTCTGACCTATGACAGACACTCAGCAAATATATACCAAGTGGGTGAAGTAGTGAGGAAATGGATCTGACATATTGCTCTAACCTCAACCTGTAGTTGTGCCTGTCAACTGCACGCCCAAAATGGTACTAAGCATAATGTGTTTATATGTGTATATATACTTATGTGTATGTCTATTACTTGATCCACACAAACTTTTTTTTTTTTTGGTTTTTCGAGACAGGGTTTCTCTGTGGCTTTGGAGCCTGCGCTGGAACTAGCTCTTGTAGACCAGGCTGGTCTTGAACTCACAAAGATCCGCCTGCCTCTGCCTCCTGAGTGCTGGGATTAAAGGCATGCACCACCACCACCCGGCCACAAACATTTTTAAAAGGGAGATTCTCTTAGTCCATTTTTGTAAAAGAGTAAATTAAGATGTAGGGAACTTTTCTATCCTAAATACAAAGTCACTCCAGAGTATCAGTAGTCTATCTGCTCCCCTCAGTTGACGAGTTTGACCTCTCAATTAATTATACTGTTCAAGAAGCATGGTTTTGTTTGAACCTGAATCGAAATCCAAAAGTTGTGTCAAGAGACTTCCTTGTCCCCTCTGGGAATCCTCAATCAAACTGAGATCATTGTCCTTTTCGGCAAGGTGCAGGGAAGGACTGAGACAGGGTCTCGAGGAGCCCAGACTGGCCTTGAACTTACTTTGTAGCTGAGGATGGCCTTGACTACCTGGTCTTTCTGTCTTCACTCCTAAGGCTAGGATTACAGGTGTGTGTCACCACACCCAGCCTCCTTGCCCTTGCTGTGCACTCTTTGGGCATGTCTCCACTGGCACACTCAACACACTGTCAAATAATTAATTATCCAGTTAGCTGGGCATTCTGACAGCAGGGACTCTTGTTCACCTACGTTCTCCCATTGTGAAGAGCGAATGCCTGGAACACTATAAGTACTAAATAAATGTTTGTGGAGCTGATTAATTATCAAACTCTGAATAAACAATGGGTGTTTAGAAGACACATTGGCTGGAGACAATTTTGACTTTGGTCCAGGGTTTCCTTCATGCAAGACCTGAATGGTCCAGGTGATAAGATAATACAATGAATGGTTTCTCCACTTTTCAGCAGCCCATGTGGGGCTGGATTTATTGCCCTCTGGAGTGCAGTACTGGCCCTCAACTTGGCTGCTCGGTCAACCGGTGATTTTAAGTGTGGGGCTGTTGATGGCCACACAAGCTGACTGTGGAAGCCTAAAGCTGTACCCAGTTCTGGGTTGGAGGATTTGTTATGAGGTGGTAACAGGACCTCTGGGTCCCCAAGGAGGGTGAGCGGAAGAGGTTAGCAGGAATGGGGAACATGATGCTCCACTTTAAAAGGTTTAACGGCAAATGAAGGGTGACTTTTTAAACTACAAAACATGAAGGCTTTGGTAAAACCAAAACTACAACATTGTAGAGCAGTGGGCAGAGGGTGACAGCCCAGACTTGGGAGTTCCCCAAGTTCATTTCAGTCCCTACCTTGACCCTCTTACTACATCTGACACACAGGGAGAGTGTCCCTCTGCTTTCTTGTCTGCAAAATGGTCTTGATAATATCTACTGCAAATAATCTATTCCCTTTTTATTTCTATGACAAATACCTGAAGTGAATCCAGCTTGTACAGCAAAAGGTTTGCTGTGGCTCACCATTTGCGGGTTCAGTCTGTAGTGGCTGGCTCCCTTGCTTTGGGGCTTGTCTTTGGGGCTTGTCTACAGCATCACCTCATGGCTAGGACATGAAAGACAAAAAGGAAGAAGCCATTGTTCCATAAACTCCTCAGGGAAAGCCCCCAATGACCTGTCACTGCCCATGAGGCCCCACTTCCTAGAGGACTCACCACCTCCCAGAAAGAGCATCCTGGGGACCCAAACTTTAAGACACAGGCATGTGAAGGGACATTCAGTTCTAGACTGCAACATACAACAACACAGCAAGCATCAGAGGCTGCACATGATGTCACTAAGGTAGGCCAATTGTGTAACAAAGGTTCAGTTGAAGATACTTGCATTCAAGCGATGAAAGATACAGTTGGGTCTGCAGCAATGGCTCAGCAGGTAAGAGCAGGCCCACGTTTGGTTCCCAGAACTCACGCTGGCAGCTTATAATTTCCTAAAACTCCGACTCTAAGGGGTCTGGTGCCTTTTTCTGACCTCTGCAAGCACATGCACTCGTGTGCTACACACCCCCACACACATATGCATAATTAAAAATAAAATAATAAATCCTTTTTAAAATATAAGGGCTGAAGAAATGGCTCAGCAGTTGGAAGAGGGTACTGGGCTTACAGAGGATCTGGTTTCAGCTCCCAGAACCCACACTGGATGTCTGTTTCACAACTTTCTGTGATTCTAGTTGCAGGGAGCCTCTGGGTTAGGCACTATGCTGCCCACTTCTCCACAGAAAGGTAAGCAAGCACAACTATACTCCCACTGAACTTGGAGAGTGAGCCACAGGCTCTTCTCCCAGAATCCACATCTGGTGTCCCCTGCCAATGCTCCCCTCTACTTCCCCCTACCCCAACATGAATTCAGCCATCACCCTGACTCTGATCAACACCACGTATACAGACTTGAAGCTTGCTGCATGTTGTCCTATCTGGCTGCTCACACAAAGTCACCAAGACCCATGAGAAAGCCAAGCTAGCCCCATGGTCTGATTGCTACTGTCTCACTGGCCAACAACCATCAACTTCGGTAGATAGATCGAGAGAGAGAGAGAGAGAAAGAGAGAGAGAGAGATAACTGCCAAGCATGGTGGCACACACCTTTAATACCAGAACTCTGGGAGATAAGAGGCAGGCAGAGCTTTATGAGATTGAGGCCAACCTGATCTACATAGTGAGTTGTGAGTCCCAGGACATCTAGTGCTACACAGAAAGACCTCCAGAAGACAGCTAAGGCCAGAGGAAGGGCAAGGACGCCGGGTCATATGTAGCAGGGCTCAAGTCTGCCACTTTAGGAATGCAGCCCAAACCATGGAGAGAGAAGGAGGACGCACAGCCACAGGAAGATGAATGAAGAAGCAAGCAACTGTGTTGTCTCATGTACCCCAAGGACTCACCCACTGACATATTTTGAAAAGAAATGTGTGGTTGTCATAAAAAAGAGGAAGATGGAAATATGCTGGTGGGACTTAGAAATGTGGACACCATGGTTCTTCTAAGAAATAAAATAGAAAAAGAGAGAGAGAGAAAGAGAAAGGAAGGAAAGAAGGAAAACAAACAAACAAGCAAAGAAATGAAGAAAGAAACAAAGAAAGGTCAGGGATAACAGTGATAGAGATGAGATGGGCAAGGACAGACATGAGGTCCTAGAGACAGTACAGATCCAGCCCCATCGAGATGCTGAATTGTGCTGGGCGGTGGTGCACGCCTTTAATCCCAGCACTTGGGAGGCAGAGGCAGGCGGATCTCTGTGAGTTCAGGGTTCAAGGCCAGCCTGGTCTACAGAGCTAGTTTCAGTACAGCTAGAACTGTTTAACAGAGAAACTCTGTCTCAAAAAACCATATATATATGGTTTTTCAACATATATATATGTTGAACTGGAAAAGGAAGAAGTAGACAGAGGCTTGATGGGGTTGAGGGAGGTTTTACACATCTGGAGAAAGGACACGGTTTCCAGGGGGTTGTTGAATATGGAGGTGATGAGTCTAGAGCCACGTGCCATGACATGCTGTTCTGGCTTCTCTGGAAGATGAAGGGATGAGCCTAGTAGCACAAGTTCTGGAATTCCCTCTTTAGTGTTGTGCCCCATCGTGCTACGTGAATGATCCCATATACTATCATTACAACAACATTCATTGCAACAGTCATTCCCCCCAAGTCTGCTACTACTGTACATTTTCCTACAGTTGCCTTTCGTGGTCCTTTTACTAAAACTTATCAATAAATGCTTTCTGTGCCTACCATGGACCGTGTCTCCAAAGCACTATGATGAGGAAGCTTCAGGTTGCAAGGCTGGGCAATACAGTCTTACTATACTGATCTTGACTGTAACCCCTTAAGGAGGCTGGGCAGAACAATTATCATCATCCTACACATAGAAAAGCAACCTAGATTCTAGAGAGGAAAGTGCTTTAGGTGCCACGTGGACCCGCAGTCATATCTTCAGAAATCTGATTGAAGCCTAAAGCTGCTTCCTGTATCAAGTGATAGCCAGGGCACTTCTAAGGCTACATAAAAATAGGATTTTTCTTTTCTTCGAAGGGAACCTAGAGGGAAATGGGTCACTCTTTTCGGGATTTATTGAGTAACAAGAAATACGCATGGCCTTGTTGTCCTAGAAGGAATAAAGGACGGTCATTAGTGGCTTAGGACTAACTTTGCCTCCCTCGATAAGACCGTACCCCTGAAGAACACAGAGAAAATGAAACAAGAGCCATTTCTCCATCACAAGTGAGCATTCTTTACTCAGCAAGCACTTTCCCAAGCTCCACTATATGCCAGGAATTATTCTCAAGACTGCAGGATGAAAATAAGTCGGTCGTTATTTTTTCTGTTCCTAAAGATCTTGGTGCCATATTTTGTATCTAGACCCTTTCTCGGTGTTTAGAATTGTTCCCTAGCTAGACACTACTGAGTGGTGGGAACTTTAAGAGGGGTCTGCTTGGAGGTCGGGATTGAAGGACCTCTTTCCTCCCATTGCAGTAACGGGAGCAGGCTTACCTTATACCACACACTTCCCTAAGAGCAATGAGCCCAGCTCATAAGGGACAGAAGCCTCCGAATTCAAGAGCTCAAAGAAACCATTCCCCTTTTCAAGCTAGTGCTGGTGTTTTGTTACAATAGTAGAAAGCTGACTGAGGTGCCCAGGGTCTGAGTAGGCAGCTACCATATGGTACAGATAACCTTGGTCACTCTGGTCACGGGGGTCAAGGAGCACATATGTTTGAGGAGTAATGACATGTCAGGTGAGCTGGTGGGACACAGAGTCTCTAAAGTAGAATGTGGGGGGTGGGGAGTCCTAGGGGGAGAGGAAGAGGAATGAGCCCAAATGGTGAAAATAGTGATCATAACATATAACCATTATGTGGTGTTTATGGCTGACAACACATTTTTATGTAATTTCTTTTACATTTAATCTTTATAATAGTCCTTTGAGAAGCAAACAGAAAGGTGGCTTCCCCAAGAAGATTACGTCTATGAAATGACTGCTCCCCAAGAAACAATATAGTCAAGAATAACATGAGCACGTCACCATTATTACATGACATGGTCATCAGACATAGCTTCCTGCACACCATTTGATAATTTTGTCTGACATATCACAGCTAGCCCGAGCAGGGCTTCCCTGATCACTCCGTCCTACAATTTCCCATCACCCCAGCTGATCTCTGCTTCCTGAGCCAGATGCGCCTCCTTCCTGCCTTTTTGTTGACTGCCACCAGTAAAGGACTAAGAATGAACAGCCCCCACTGGAAAACTCATTTAGCCGTCTCCCAAGGATGAACTTCCTTCTTGACAAAATGACTCATCCACCCACCCATTCAGTCAGCAAACTGTGGAATGCCCAGTTGTATACAAGACTTGGGCATAGATTTTGTAGAGGACTCTAAAGGTCCACGCAACTTTTCGTTTCTTCAGCAGTTATGAGGAAGGGACGAGGCCAGGGGGCTCACATTACTTACTGACTCTCCCAGCCTGGAGATAGAGGCTCTTACCTTCACATCATAGGAGAAGTCAGAGCTTTCCTCTCTGCCTCTTGATTTCATGGAAGGAGTTTTTGGTTTGGTTGAGCCTTTTGCCTTTGTTTGCCTTTACTTCCTGGTATTGATAAAACTGAACTTTGGATCGACTTGCAACACTGGAGAGGGTGTACTCCAAGGCCCATGCGGATGAGCCTTCAGGGCTCCACGCTACCATGGGTCCTTGCCAAGGTCCTAGAAGGGATCACAGAGATGAATTCACGTCTTTTTGTGAGGTTTCCCCAAGTAATACTTTTTTTTTGCATTCTTTTGTTCTAAGTCAGGTAACCTCCAGACCTCATGTGATCAGGATACATCTCTGCATTTGGAGGTAGAATACATAAATATATATTTATTTAGATATATAAATTATATATATATATATAAAATTATAAAGGACAATGAGAAAGAGGTCAGGGCTGTGCAAGCAATTAAATGCAGAAAAGTGAACACCCATTGGGAGTCCTATCAGCTTTCTAGCTCTGTAACAAAAACACTGAGATCATCAGCTTCTATTAAGGGAAGGGTTTTTTGTTGCTGCTGTTTTGTTTTGTTGTTGTTTTGGCTCACAATTTTGAAATCTCCACTCTGTCGTACCTCGGCTTTGGCACCTGTGGGGGTCAGCACATCATGGTGGGAATGCAGCTCAAATAACTGTGAGACAGTGGAAGGACTAGGAAAGGAGCTAGGCTCCCAAAGTCCCCATTCAAGGCTGCACCCACACTGGTTAACTTCTTCCTACTAAGTCCCACTCCTAAGGGACCCACCTTAACCCACCATCAGCATGGACTGATGGTCATTGTGTGCATGACCTTCTCTGTCTTAGTTGCTTCTCCTGTTGCTGTAGTAAAAATACCTTGAGAAAGGACAGGCAAACTCAGGCTCACAGTTGGAGAGGCTGCTTTCTGGTACCATATGAGCAGGGGACTGCCTGGTCATGTTTTATCAGAAATCAGGAAGCAGAAGAAGAACAGGAAATGGGGCTAGATTATAAAATCAGAGACAGGAGGATTGTCATGAGTTTTAGGGCAGCCAGAGCTACATATAGCTTGCCACGTCTCAAAAGAACAAAGTAAGTAGAGGAAAAGAAGAGAGAGGCAGGGGAGGATGCAGGAAAAAGAGGAAGAAAACCCAAGAGAGGACAGTACCTGTATAGAAGCTTTACCCCTGGTTACACAGAGTATAAATGGCCTTGTTGGAGTAGGTGTAGTGTTGTTGGAGGAAGTATGTCACTGTGGAGGTGGGCTTTGAGGTCTCATATTTGCTAAAGCCACACCCATTGAGACAGACCACTTCCTGTTGTCTGTAAGTCAAGATATAGGACATCCAGCTACTTCTCCAGCACCATGTCTGCCTGCATACCACCATGTTGCACCATGATGATAATGGACTGAACCTCTGAAAATGTAAGACACCCCAATTAAGTGTTTTTCCTTTTCAAGAGTTGTTGCCGGGTGGTAGTGGCACACACCTTTAATCCCAGCACTCAGGAGGCAGAGACAGGCAGATCTCTGTGAGTTTGAGGCCAGCTTGGTCTACAAAGCAATTTCCAGAACAGGTTGCAAAGCTACAAAGAAATTTAGTCTCGGGGGAAAAAAAAGAAAAAAAAAAGAGTTGCCGTGGTCATGGTGTCTCTTCACAGCAATAGAAACCCTAAGACAGCAAGTACACTGTTAATGACCACTGACACTATTTCCACTTACAGGCTCATTGGAAAGTATCTGAGAAGCCCAGAAAAACAAAGGAAAAACATCCACTTCCTTACAGATGGCAAAGTATTGGTGACTGTGTCTGGTGACAGGCAGCAGGTATTCCTAAGCAGACAGACACCGTACCAGCTTTGGGGCTAGACAGAACTCAACCCATCACTTTGTAGTGACCTTAGGCCTGTCACCTCACCCTTGCTTGTTCTGAATCACAGTTCTTGGGGACCACCAAGGTCCTGAAGCTGATGTAGGAATTTAAGAGTCACTGTCAAATACCCAAGTGGCAGTTGTTCTCACAGTCCCAGAGTGAGTGAGAACAGACACTCAGGTTCTGGGCAATGAATGCCGCCATGCTGTAGGAATGATTGTCCAGAGAGAACAAGGGAGGCTGGGAGGGCAGCAGGGTGTCTCTCCAGGCCAGGCCTGGGATGGCAGTGACCGCCACACTCCATGGTTCCTAGCTCCCATCTCGCTCCCTTCCCTCCAGGTCGCAGTGCTGGCAGGAAGCAGCCTGTGGGTGGTGCAGAAGGTGTGGAAGCTGTGACAGTAATACCGACAGTAGCTGTAGTAATAGCTGGCACCTTCCCGGAGGATCGCTGTGTGCCAGGCAGAGAGCCAAGCCCCTTCTCACCTCCCCCTCAACTCCAAGAAAGGGGGATGGAGAGGTGGGGGGTTCTGCTACAGCATCTAGGCCTGTGAGCGCCCTCCTGGAGATTGGGAGCCTGCATGGAGGATGCCTGATCCACCAGGCCCACCTCCTTTGAGACCTGTGCAAATATGTACTTCTGAGAAGGTGACCTGTGCAAATATGTGCTTCTGAGAACAACCAAGTCCGTGGTAAGTGTGTAGAGCCTGACGCACAGTCAGAAAGGCTCCAGTGAGCAAGAGGCTGTTTCCTTCCTAGATGGAACCTATTCCATGAGCCTCAGATCCACATTGCCAATGTAAACTGAGTCCTCAGTGCAAAGAGGGGATGCAGTGGGGCTGAGCCGCTGGTCAGGTTTTTTTTCCCAGGTGGCACCGGGGAAGCCTAGCTCCTACTAGAAGGCATAGGTACCCCAGGGCGTACGCACAGTCAGAAGAACTATAGTGTAGTTTTCTCCATCCCAAGCCATGGATGACACAGGTGCAACCATCTCTTTACCACTCTGAGCATCACCAAGAGGACAGAAGCACATGGGGAAGAAAACAAGTCTCCTGTCTTCACTACAACCCAGCTGTGCAGCTCTGGGCCAGTCACCACCTTTCTGAGCCTCATTTTCCTTACTGGTATAAACAGAGATTTAACTGAGTTGAAACTCTTCTTTGTGACTTTCAAGAACCCCTTTGGGCATTTCAATCTGAATTTCTGGGCCATTAAATCGAGGCAAAATTGGGTTGGTTCAAAGCTTCTTCTAGATGAAACATCAAACATCATGGCAAAGATTTATACAATAAGTTAGCCTAGTTGTGAGATTGTGGGCGAAAGTCAGCCAGTTAAGAACGATATGGTGGACCTGGGACTGGAGAGATGGCTCAGCGGTTAGGAGCACTGGCTGCTCTTCCAGAGGACCTGGGTTCAATTCCCAGCACCCACATGGCAGCTCACAACTGTCTGTAACTCCAGTTCCAGGGGATCTGACCCATAAAATAATCATAATCATAATTAAAAGAACTACATGGTGGGGACACTAAACCAGTGGAAGGGGAATGTGTTACCAAGGAGAGCAGGCTACAAAGAGGAATGAGTGGAATGTATCAAGAGGAAACCACAGTTCAGCTTGCCTTTTCCAGAGCTAGACAGTGTCAGCAGCCTTGGGATGTCTGCTGGGTGAGAGATGTAAGGAAAAGAGAGGATGAAGCCACCACCGCAGGGACAAGCTAAGAGAGTACTCAAAGTCTAGGTGACCACCCACCTCACAGCTTGCTGCCTTTACAGCCAGGCATGCCAGTTTCGAGGCACCAAAAGGAGACATTTGCTGGAGGTTCCAGGTCAGTGGAGAGGGTCCCTCTGAGGACAGGTCCCAAGAGACGGAGGCTGCAGGTGGAGTGGGAAAGAGAAGTAAGCGCTGGGCACAGTTGAGCCCTGGGGAAGTACCAGCCGGAAAGGGGACAGGCCAAGCAAGAGGAAGGAGGGGGAGCTAGCACATCTGGGTGCCCACAAGGTGTCAAGTCAGAGACCCATATCCTAGTCCTATTGTCATTTAGTTCTTCCAAGAGATCTGTGAAATGGAAGGAAGCCCTGGGACTTGAACCCAGATTTTTCCAACCTTCTTCCCATCTCCCAGGGCTGTCTTCTCAGGGAAAGCAGTATGGGGATTCAGATCAGAATGGCACTTTCTATCTACAGTTCCCGTGCCTCCACCACGACAGCCACCTGCTGCCCCACTACCCCAGGTCTCTTGACTGAGTAGACCTATGAGCCCATGCTCTGGTGAGCCCATAGCCAGCTCCCTCCCCTCTGCCCTGGACCCCAGCCATGATCTCCAGCAGCATAGATATCCTATTGCCACCTTACTATCTACTTCCACAAGAGAGCATCTACTTCTTCTGGAATGTACACGCAAATATTTCTGATTTCCTGATTCCAGAGACGCTAAGAGCTGGCCCTGTCCAACAATCCAGAACACACTCCCTATTCGCCCCTCTGTCGTGGGCTGGATGGTAGCTCACTAAAAGACACATCTTCATCTTAGCACCCAGATCCTGTGAACATTTGAGGCCAACCTGGGGTTCATGAGACCCTGTCTTGAAGCAAGGCAAAACACACACGCTTTCTACTACCTTCCCCTTGCTCCTACCTTTTCACACCCAAAGTTCCTTTCCTAGAGGAAAAACTCAGCGAGACTTCCTTGTAAAATCTTCTCTGTTCAAACCTTCAGAACTTTCTCGTTCGACTTCTACCTCTAGAAGACCTGAACGAAGGCTTAAGTGTGGTCCCCAAGCTGGCCTAAGCATGGCTCCCCTTCTCAGGTGACCAGGGAGTACACTGTCTAAGGGAAGCCTAGATAGCTCTTCCTTAGGAGTTAAACGCAGACATTCAGAGGGTGCCACCTGTTGGGGTATGACTATCTTTGTCCATGTTTGATTATCTCATCATACAAAAGCCTATTTTCAGCTGGAATTATGGGAATAAACCCAAGACATGTGGGAAAGGAGGAAGGGAGGGAATGAGAGGAATGCCATCACCCAAGTCTTCTGCATCACTCCCTCTCCTGGTTACCGCCAAAACCATCATCACCTCTGCACTCCTCAGTTACACGAGTTAATAAATCCCATTCTTTCTTGAATCGTGTCTGAGTCCATTTTCTGTCACCCAAGACAGCAAGCATCTCAGCTGAGACAACGCTTCCACTATTTAAACAGTGTCAGTTCATTCGAAGGGAGCTGCTGGAATGTCTGTCTTAACCTAGAAGCCAGACTTCAAGACTTGCAATTCTGACATCACTGCTTCTCCATCTTGACCTTCAGGGCTCACCTTTTGCATCTGTAGAGATCAGACCTGAGGTGGTTTGAAAGAAAATGGCCCCCAAAGGCTCACAGGGAGTGGCTCTATTAGGAGGTGTGGCCTTGTTGGAGTAGGTGTGGCTTGTTGGAGGAAATGTGTCACTGGGTGTGAGCTTTGAGGTTTTAGGTGTTCCAACCAAGTCCAGTGTGGCAGTCTCTTGCTGCTGTCTGCCAGTCTGGATGTAGAACTCTCAGCTACCTGTCTGGCACCATGTCTGCCTGTGCCCTATCATCCTCCCCTCCATGATGGTTCAATAGATTACAACCTCTTGCACTTTAAACCAGACCAAATTAAATGCTTTCCTTTATAGGAGCTGGTGCAGTCATGGTGTCTCTGCACAGCAATAGAAACCCTAGGACAGGACCAAGAGCATCTAGGAACTGGTACACCTGTGTCTGCCTTCCAATTTGTGTGGCTCTTTTTCCTGAGGCAGAAAAGCCACAATAGGGTTTATTCATAAGCAACCGAGCTGACACCCTGACTGTGGTCAGTGTGCTGTGCTCTCAGAAGGCGAGGACTTCACTGACACTAACTCAACCTCAGTATTCCTAGCCCCTCCCTGGGTTCCCGCGTCCCTAGGTGCAGAACACACCTTTCTCACCCGTGCCAGGGCAGAGCTTTGTGGACACAGAAGGTCTCTTCTGGGCCCCCCGACAAGTAGAGAGGATGAACCCTCTCTCTGCTCAGCTCTGGCTGTCTGGCTACCCACCGCTGGCTTTATATGGCACATCGGACAGTGCTCAGTAAAGGAGATCAATACCTGCGGTTGGGTTCCATGGACTCTGCAGAATGAGCCAGGTAAGGACGTCGCAGCATGCACGTGGAAATTCTCCAAAATTATGAAATGATAAGGGAGGAAGTTGACATGAAAATTAATTTTTTCACAGTGCTTTATCAAACATACATTATTTCACTTAGCGCTTGACCGTGGGTTAGAAATTAACTGCTGTTACACCACAAGGGAGAACATATTATTCTCACTTCCAAATAAATATCTTTTCATAGTTTCCCTTTAAATTCCATCCAGAAACATGATGGGCCCCTATTGTTTTGTCAGACTAGATCGGCCTCATTTCTGGGAACCGTGTCCCTGGCTCCTGGGAACTATTCCTCTGCCCCTGGCCCCCTGAACATGCAGGCCCCTCAACATGCATATGGCACCACAGGAGTCTGCCTGTTGGCACAATGGGATGTACTTTTGGCCCTGGCCATTGGTGGAGAGGTGGGCACCTGATCCAAGCTGACCAATCAGAGCCCTCCCCCAAGATTTGGGAACTGCAACTGACAAAAAGAAGTCAGTCTCCCCCTGAGTGTCTGAAAATGAAGACATGTAAATGCAGAAGCAGTTGGCAGCCCTGTTCCACCATGTGGACTGAGGAATAGAAAATGCCAATCAGCAGAAAGAGAAGCAGAGGCAAGAGAAGGGGAGCGAATCCAGACAGCCACTGAGCTGCGCGGTCTAGCTGCTCCCCAGGCCCAGCCATATTCCACTTTTGGACCCCACCGAATCCACGTAGCCTTCTGACAAAAATTCCTTTTTGGCTTCAGCTACCTTAAGTTGGATTTCTCTCCTTTGCCATCCCAAGAGTTTTAACTACTATGAGAACACATCCCTGCTTCAATCTTGCTTCTGCGTCAAGCTTGAATTTCTCAATCATTTTACTTGGTGACTTCAGAATGGAAAAGAGAAAAATGAAAATATTTTAATTAGACTCCCACACAAATTAATCTGCACTCATTCTCCTGGATGGTTTCTACACAGAAAACTCAGGGAGAATTTTCTTCCACCTGGAGTGGATTAATAACACTAGAAATGCGGGTGTGTTGTGAGATTCTTCACTAAAAATTTAGACTTCTTAGGACCTGGTTGGAGAGATAGCTTGGTGAATAAAGTATGCACTGAAGAAGCATGAGGACCTGAGTTTAATTTCAGAATCCACATTAAAAAAAAAAATCCGGCATGATAACAAGCCCTTCCAGCACTGGGAGAGTAGAGACAGGCAGGCAGATCCCTAAGGCCAGCCTGGGAGAGTAGAGACAGGCAGGCAGATCCCTAAGGCCAGCCTGTAACTTAACCAGCAAGCCCAGCTCCTAGAAAGAGACCCGGCCCCCAACAGAGCTGATCTTGGTGACTCAGACCTGTAATCCTAGCATTTAGAAGATTGAGGCAGGTGAATCGCTATATGTTTGAGGCCAGCCAGCATGCATCAGTAGTGAGTTCCAGGATAGCCTATCTCCCAGAACAATAACAACAACAAAGGAAACAAAAGCAAGGTGCGGCTTATATACCCAGGTTGATATAGAGCCTGCATGAACATACCCCCCCCCTCTCTCTCTCTCTCTCTCTC
>JAQHUG010000006.1:1538447-1711059 GCA_028555095.1 Dicrostonyx torquatus | reverse complement strand
TCTCTCTCTCTCTCTCTCTCTCTCTCTCTCTCTCTCTCACACACACACACACACACACACACACACACATGCACACACACGCACGCACGCACACACACACACAGAATGAGAATCTGTTTTTCTCTCATTTTAAAGCTTATCTGAGAGAACAGTATGTTCTGTTTTGATAATCTCTCTGATTTAATGTGGCCTCTGACCTCTAGATCTACAGGAGTCCCTTCGGCACTTGTTGAAGTCCCACAAACCGTATTGGAGGGGCCGTAGTCTTTTGCATGCTTTCCTTTGACAGCTGCTTAAGGATCAGAGTTAGCCTTTTCATAGGCAAGGCCCTGTGATGCGAGGTGGCGGCGGAGAACTGTCCAAAGAAAGCTCTGCGGAGAGACTGAGACAGAAAATCCCTTTGCAGAACGAACAGGGAGGACCGCTTAGCTAGGCGAACTCTCTCTGTGTTCTGTGATCCTTAAAATAACCGATAACGAAATGTACAACATGGCCGATTCTGTCTTCATCCACTTTCTTAAGCGTTGGATACTTAGTGTCAACAAGATAACCCACGAAATAAGTTCTTGCTGTGTATTTATTTAGAACCTCTAGGGTTTTGCCTGTTAAAAAATAAAAATTAACCCTGAACCCACTGGGTTTGACCACAGACTAGAAAGCATATGCTTAGCACATGGCTGACATGTGTGAGCGTGAGTGCAGTTAGATATTAAAACCCCAGCAGCCAGGAGAAACCCTCCCCAGCCCTCCCCCTGCCCGCCCTTATTGGAGCAAGCACGCCTTTGATCACACGAGCCTCAGAAGCCTAACAGTATGTTAGCCACCATCTCTACTCTAATTGGAAAATATTTCCCTGTTCAAGTTCAATCAACATTTCAGAAAAATAGGTAAAAGATGCCCAAGAACTTGGAGCTGGAAAGAACCTCAGAGGTATATCTGGCTCAAAGGTTTATAAAGGTGTAATGATAAAGTCACTTGCACAAGACAACACGTTTTAGTCAGCAGAGAACAAGAGGGCAGATTTCTCGTCAACTTCCTCCCTCCCGGTTTCTGGTTTTTAGAAGACCTTTCCAGAAAGCTTCCAAGCCTTCTCTTTTCAGCTCCTGGTCACTGCCTGAGGCAAGGCTGAGGATGCTCTAGTAATCAAGGGCGCCCCTCCAGAGAAAGTTGCAGGGCACTTGGAGGCCAGAGCTGCAGGGGTTGTAAAGGAGCTCTGCTTTCAGGGATGCGGTCCAGAAGTCCTCACATCCTCTTTGAACATGCAAGCCTCATATTGCTGCAGTCCCGCCGTGCGAAAGCAGAGCTGCAGGAGGGTTTCAGGAACCCTGGGGGATACGTTTAAAGGATACCTAAGAAAACAGAGCAGAGGGTGTCACCCCACTGGGAAAAGGGGCAGCCCGCTGAATGGTAGGGGGATGGATGCAGGGACCCTGCCCTTCTGTGCCCTGCCAACTTCCTCCCACACCCCATCATTGGTTGTGGTGGTGCACGAGGAAACAACCAAGTAGCATGGCGCACAGAAGTCACACTGACACAGCCACGCGTACAAGAGAGGGCCCAGTTGCTCGGCAGCTTGAGTGGGAATGTGAGAAAAATCATGGGGGTTTCACAGCGCAGGTGGAGTTCGGGCACACACAACCCTGAGCGTCTTGCTAATCATTAGAGATGGCACCTCTGTACAATGTCGAGAAGTGGGGTTTCAGGGGCATTTTCTTTTCTTTTTAAAGACACTGTGCAGATAATACAAATTTGCTTTAAGAAGTACAACAGACCAATGCCAGCTTCCCAGGTAAGGGACTGGGATTGGCACCACCGCTCGTAGTGGCATCACACCATGGCTCCTCAAAGCGTCACAGGCACACACTAAGAGATAGGCACCCTGCCCTCTGCTCCATCTCCTTTTGAACAGTAGGCATGCGCAGAACATGAGGGTTCAGAGCTGCTGTTGGAATCGCGTGGCAAGGCTCTCTCTATCCCGGCCATTCTCCCTGCGACTGGTTTTGTATCAGTTGGTACCTGAACAGAGGTGTCGATTCCACACAGGCTGGCCCCGAGGAGAACACGGTTGTCATGAAGCGTCTATAAATCACCCTCTTCTCACTTTAATATCAAGTATGATATGTATTAGAGTGCAGGCTTTGGGCTCGACTCAAGTTGGAAGGCTGTCAAATAAAACACAAAATAGAAAAATAAATCCAAAGTGAAATTTATGACATGAGTTTTACTCCCATTACACTCCACTTAACAAATGCATATGTTTTACAATATCTTTAATAATAATTATTAAACATAGTAAAATACTTCCAAACTTGGCTCATTGCATAATTGTACTTCGAGTGAAAAAAAAATTATCTGAGGCCTTGTCAGTATGCCATTTCCTCCTCCCCCAGCTTTTAACAGAAGCAGCCTCCAGTGGGATAATCCAAGCTGTGTTCAAGAAGTTGGCAAGTAGGTCCAATTAAATGTGGTTTTACTGTATTCTGGCGTTTGCATATCTAGTTTGCCAAGAAGTAATCTTTCACAAAAAAAAAAAGGAGAAGAAAGAAAAAAAGAAAAAAAAGACAGAAAAAAAAATCTGTACTGGCCCAGAATCAGACTGAATGGTACAATGTATCATATAACTTTACCCCATGACTAAGATAATCTCTTTTTTTCTTAAAAAGCTATGGAAAATGTATCATCTATCCATCATATTCCTGTATGAATCACGAAACGCCATCCTGTGTGGGATAGCTTACATTTACACATGACAAAACTGGAACTCATCTCAATAGTTCTGTTTATTTTAATTATTAAACTCCAAGGGGTTAGTGCTCAGCCACCTGAGATTGATGTATTTATTCAGGTGTACTCCAGTCGGATTATCTGAAGGAGGCTGTAAATGATCCTATTGACTATTAAATACCCACTTGTCCGAGCAGGAGTCGTACACATTCACCAGCCTATGTACCTGGAGCTGGGGTGGGGGAAAACGCACGCTCCTCTGCTTTTGCAACTGAAATGCCAGGCCGTTCCTTTGCAGGTGTTTTACTGCCCCGGGCCTTCATGGAGGGGCTGAATCGAGCAGTTCTTTCCAGCTCACCCAGGCTCTCCATGAACGGCCGGCCGCCGTATCCAAAGTCCAGATGGAGAGCTGTCAACAAAGAGACTCCTTCCGCCCTGCCTACCGCATGATTCATCCCTGGCATGAAGACAGGCCCGGAGATGGCCCCACCACCTTGACTCCCATAGGTGAGCCAGGCAAGGAGCACAGGTGCTCACTCTGCAGGTCAGCGGGAAGGGATCAGGTCCGAAAAAAGGCTGCAAACCTCACAACCTGGCCTTTGTTACGAAGCATCATGAGCTCATTAAAAACACATGCAGAAATGGTTAAACAAAACCCTCTAATACCTTTTACCAAATCGCCAGTCTATTAGAAAGACAGAGCCCGCAGCGAACTCTCGCTCCAATGTGTGCAACGGAGCAGCTAATGTCCTTTGGACTCTTGTCTATGGCATCAAGCAGAGGGAAGGGCTTTTGTGTGTGTGTGTGTGTGTGTGTGTCCCCGGGATGTGTGTGAGTGTGTGTGTGTGCTTGTTTGTTTTTGGTTGTTGTTTTTTTTTCCTCTTTAAAAACCAAATGATTAAATATAGCAACAAATAACTTTTTACCAAACACGTATTGTTATGTTCATTGCCTTTTACAAAAACTGATGAAAATGATAAGATTAAAAAGGAAAATTGTGTCATGATAACAAGGGGGGAAGAAAGAAAAAAAAATAGATGACTGTGGCCCGCCTGCTTTTGTGGAGTGGCACGACATCAAAGAGGAAAGTGGACAGGCTGAACAGGGACTCTGCAGCCATCCAGTACACACACACGCACACACACGCACACACACTGGAACATATCTTAGTATTTAAAAGTGTCTGGATAAGCACAACACGCAGTCGTAGCCCGCTGTTCTGTGGACTTCACCCAGAAGCATTGTTCTCCCAGTGGATGGACACACACCCATTTGCACGGCACCATGGTGTGGCTGTAACAACACACGGGGCACATCAGTGACACGAGACCCGACTGACACGGAGATGCTCTGGGCTCTGACCCGGCATGTGCCACCTTCTCCTGGTTACGGGGAGTCGTGTGCTTGTCTTTTGTCATTCTGTAATATCCGTCATTCCAGTTTTTATACTTAACGATACTCCAGTAATCATCAGTCATAGCTTTTTGATCTTGATTTCTTCATTTGGAATGGGGGGAGGTCCGTGCAGTGCAGGCTCAACACAGAAGATTTTCTCTGAGAAGTCGATGCTGTGCCTTCATCCTCCCTTTATCCCCAAACGGAGTGTTATGGACGGGGCAGCCTCGAGTCATCAAAATGGGCACAGAGAAATCTGTGAGGAGGAGCCAAAAGTGTGGCATCAAGGAGATGCCACACACATGTGTTTGCACCCACAAGCCTACCTGAGCGTGTGTAAGCTTTTCACGAGTGTGACCCTTCCATTTCCACACAGCCTGTAGAAACCGCTTTCCATGAAGGCATGCTGAAAAACATAAATAAAGTTGAGACTATTAGTCCTTGATGTATTTAATTAAAAAAAAATCTAGAGCTGGATGGTGATGCACACCTTTAACCCCAGCACGTGGGAGGCAGAGGCAGGTGGATCTCTGTGAGTTTCAGGCCAGCCTGGTCTACAAAGCAAGTTCCAGGACAGCCAGGTTCCGGAGTAACCCTGTCTGGAAATAAATTAAAAGAAGAAAAGAAAAAAGAAAAAGAAAGAAAGGGAGGAAGAAATATCTACATTAAAAAAATACCCACATTGCTAGGAAGGCTTTGTGACAGAAAAAAAAAAAACTTTTGTAAAAACAACTTATTTTTATAGTAGTATTGTTCCCTAAAACTGACCTAGTATCTTCCCTCAGAGAACTCGGAGACATGTACATTCATGTTTACACTGTGCCAGGGAAGAAGGATAGGGTATTGTCACTCTGCTCTTAGAAATGAAGAAACGAATGTGGAGGAGTGGGACCCCTCCTATGGCATGAATAGTCTTTCTGATTTTCCTTCAAAGCCTCTTTCCAGTAGACGATGATGAGAAGGGCTGAGAGATAGTTTGAGAAAATGGAGCCAGTAAGGGGAAACACCGAGCTCCCATTTGGGCAGTAGAGGAGTTTTGAGGCTCCCAAAGGCTGGCACCTCAACACCTGACTTCGCCTCCCCGTGCCCAGAAGCACTCTGGCCATTCCCTGCCTGGATCCGCCGCACTGAGCACTGCCTCTTTGTGGCTGAACAAATAACATGGGTTTTTTTGGGGGGGGGCGGTGGGGAGGACTCAAGCAACTCTTTCCTAGCTGGGGAGCATGACGGGAATGTGTGAGTTGGGAGGATGCTGTCAGGTTTCCATTCAGACCCCAGCAGGGTACCCTGCTGTATAGAGACAGTGAGTGGGCCAAAGTGGAGGAAAAGACAGCATTCCAGTCTAGATTACCACAGTGTTTCTAGCAGACCAGGGGTAAGGTAACTGTGAGGACCTTACCGAGAGCGTTAGATCACAGAGGTGATCTAGCCAGGATGGAGGCTCAGATGCAGCCTTGATCTGAGATGAACCTTAAGCAAGGGATTTGACCATCTCGTGCCTCTAAAGAGAGCAGATATCCATCTTTAAACATGCTACCCACCCAAGGTACCGGAAATGTGTGAGGTATTTTGCAAAGACCGAATCTGCTTCTCTTTCCTCCACCTTACCGGGGCCTGTTTCTCATTGGAGCGAATGACCTGGGAGTCACTTCTGTCCCTGCCAGCTTCAAGTGTTGATGATTCTAGGTTAGTCCCTACCCGTGGCAGCAACCTGTGAGGAGAGACTATCAGACAAACACCACAGACCTTGACAGCATCAAGAATTTCTGAGCCATTCAATCCTTAGGTTTTCTTAATTTGAACAACAAAATTCATTTATTATTTTAAGGACAATCAATCCAGAATGCAAATATTCAGCCTAGAAGGCAGATTTAAGTTTTGATTTGTTTCTTGCTTATAAAGTTTAATTGTTATTTTTGGAGAGATTAAAAATATATGTACTAATAAATAAAAACAACATGAGGATTGATGGCTTCATTCTCTGAGGGTCTTATTTGACTGACTTTTAAGCAACACATCAATCATTTAAAACCCTGCCACACTGGTCAAGCCTACAGAACGCCTGTCATATCTTCACTAGGCATTATTTTTACTGCAAGATAAGCACCTTTGCATAACAAACTGAACAAAGGAAGACAAGCTTCCCCTCCCTCCCTCTTTGCACAGAAGTGGTTCTAGCACTACTTCAAGGCATCCCTCAAGGAAAATAACATATAAATAGAACGTGAGAAATCACCACATTTTTCTAGACTTCACACGTACTATGAAAAGCAAAAGTTCTTTGTGCCCCAACGTATCCTCTAGTTTCTCTGCCTTTTGCAGAGGGTTTTCATCCAGTTTGATGTCATTTCTTGTAAGGAACCCCAGAAATGCCTCAGCTCCCTCATCTTCAGGCTCAGGCCCCCTGCCTGGGTATATTTTAACACATAGCTAACTGGTACCCAGGGTGGTAAATAGGCCAATTTAAATTGGAGTTTTCATTTCAAATTTCTTTCTTTCTTTCTTTCCCAAAATGGTAGAAAGACATGAAAACAACTTGGCTGGAAAATTCAGTTGTATCATGGTGTCAAAATCACTCGGTGAATAAACTTGATCCTCTTGTAGTAAATAAAAGGACACGGAGAAAACTAAAAAGCAGAATACGAGGTAAGAATTTCAGTTTGTGCTTCAGCAACAGCCAGCCCTGAGGAAACACCCACCCAGCAGACAGCAGTTTCTCTTAGATTATTCACTTGCAAAATCTTGGGGATTTGGAAGAGATCTTAAATTTTACCTAAGAGACTCCTGTCCTGTGACTGTACATTGGCTACAAACCTATGTTTTTTCTTCCTCCTGCCATACTTGAATCTAGAACCTTCTTTGTCAAAGCCAGGTAGAAATAACTTTACAAATCTGACTTTCTTGAGATATGGTTTGTTTTTCTTTTTTTTCTCCAATTTCTTCTATTTGAAAGAATTTTAAGTGACAATTACTGTAAATTAGAAAATGGCATTTTTTTATTTTTTACTAAGTACACATAGATATCAGTAACTTCTATGGTTGCTTCAGCTCACTGGCCATAGATTTTAATTTTTGTGCTATTGTGCTTTTTCCAAACTGGTCTACAGCAACCCGTTTAAGAGGCATTGCTGTCTAATAAGTATGCAAATGTTTCAGTATTACCAAGTGTTATGGTTTCAAAAAAACCCACATGTATATTTTCAATCTCTTAAATATTTTTAAAAGAGATTTGAAAGAAACGTGTAAATGTTTTTACTCTGATCAAAGCTCATCTCAGATAATCAGAAGCACAAAATGTTTGAGTCGTTAATAATCTCAGATTTTAAGGTGACCTGCATTTCAATGAAATATATATATATATATATCCTTTTTATAGGTTTGAGTAAATGTATTCATACATGCATGATTGATACATATCTTGCAAATTCTGTCACATATCAAAAGTTAGTTCTGGTCTGGCATGACACATAAATAAAGTCACGCTGCTCCTTCAAGTTCACGTTCCTACACATTTTCTATATTAAAACCGATTTAATCTGCTCGCACACGTTTGCCAATATTAAAACACATTCTTCCATGCTCCATGTCATGTGAAGAACAAGTACACTTTGGACAAACTTGAGCATCTGGGACAATGACTTTTAAAGCTTGCACACTGGCAAACAAAGGCCACCTGATTTAATGATTAACTACAAAGATCATAACAAACTGTATGCGGGCGGTTTCAGTGAACAGATTCTCTGAGTGACCAGAGACTCTCAAAGCCACCCTGCACACACTTATTCAAACTATTCCTGCCTGAATGTGCTACATTTTAAAGCCAAATGGTTTCTGTTTTTGTTTTGGCATCTCCATTCCAAAAGAGAGAGTTTCCTAGAACCTAATAGTAAATTCACGCCTAGCGCTTAGAGAAGGACATAGCTTGCTGGGGGAATAAGTGACTACAAGTTCAAGACAATCTTTGGTTTTAAAAGATATTGTTAAGGCCATCCTTCTAACGAAAGTACCATCTCACATAAGGCTATAAACTGAAATGAAATTATAAATATCAGAATAGAATCCGGAAAGGAAACAGGATACTCTGTCCCTCTCCCCGAGCCCCACTTCCAGGTTCAAAACCAAACAAACAAACAAAATAACAACAACAAAAAACTGATTTTTCTCAAAGGCTTGAATATCCTAAGAAAACTGTTCTATAATGTCTGAATTACGTGGAGAATTAATTACAACTTATTTAGCATAAGCAGAGACATGATAAAGAATTTGGATTTTTAAATAAAATTGTTCAAACGATTGCTATTTTTTGATCTATTTCTACATAACCAACCTTCCTGCTTATAGTAGCACACAAATTTGGAGTTGGGTTTCTTCCACAAGAAATCCAAAAGTCAATAGGTATTTGTTTGCAAAAATGCCAAAAGCTTAATCCTGAAGTTTCTCTTAAAATGAATTTCTGAAAGCTCTCAATGTTGTCCCTAAGATGTCATTTGATAAGGCTGATGAGCAAGGTGGGGACGCCTAGAGACAAAAAACATCTCTAGCTGAGCTAAGCTGAATATGTCCAATAAGTGACTGTATGTCTAGACTAAGGGATCACATAGATTTTGCCAGGATTCCGCAGGCAAAAGGTAGAAAAAAATTCTAACATAAGGGACAAAATCCTGTCAGTGTAATAAAGTTGGACTCTAGCCAAAATAAAATTCCTAAAAGCCATTTGCTTTAAAAAAAAATAAAATCACTGTTTTATTCTTAAGATGACATTATCTCCAGTTTTTAATGGCAGAGGACACAGCTCTTTTTGTCCCTAACTTCAAAACTCATACTTCATTCACTAACCTTATCAGCAACCTCAAACATTGCAATAATCAAAATTTATATTATTACCTACAATTAAAAATTTTCTACCCAGAGGTATGTGCGGTTTCCATTGTTGGTTAGAACTCAAATTTCTAAATTTTTTAGGAATGAAATAGTCAAACAGTGCAGGAAATTTTGAGATCTTAAGATATTTAGAAAATTTATATCAGATTTTTAAAAAATGAGGTTTCCTAAGTTTTTTTTTAATGTATTTTATATGTGTTTTATCTGTAAGACAAGGAAGTTCAAGACTTTTAAAGTAGACTTGCTTATTAGGTTAAAAAACACAGCTATTTCTTTTATAGTATTTCAAAACTAAAATTTACTTGGAAAAACAAGCATTTTTAATATTAATTATTAATTTGAGTTCAAGTATTCATCTTTTTCTAACCTTCCAAAAAGCTGTTTTTAGAGACTCATGTAAAGTCTGTTAAGGGTAAGCTCTACTTGATTCACCTATTAATCTGATAGCATAATTAACTAGGAAGGAAATCCCCAACCGGCATCCTTAGCATCTTCTACTTGTCGACTATTCCCCAGGGTACACCTAGCACACAATGCTGGGCCCACAGCAATCCAGGGCATAATTGATTATCTGAAAGAAACAGATGTTTTCCAAAGTAAGTGAAACCATATTTTTAACCACGCATTTAGGGAACAGCCAGATGTCAAAGGAGAGCCTGATTTTACAGGTTTCCAACTGGATTACATGACAACTGCCTTTCTTCAGAGCGGTGAATAAACAAGAGATTCTTGCCAAATGTGACTATTTGTGTAATAACACTCTGTGCCCGCTCTACGGTATTTTAAGAAGTTATTTCCAAATCACAATCAGAACGCTGTGTTGAGGAGTGCATCCCGTGAAGGTGGTTCTCACTCAAGACAGTCAACGGAACTGAAAGATACGCCAAACCCCAGCATCGTCGGGAAGCTTTTAATGTACAGGAAAATGAAAGGCATCTCTCTTCACTTGCTAACTGCTCAAGGGATTGTGTAGAGGCCAAATGAAAATGTCCCCTTCGTTTGAGATGTTTGGTTGTTTAAAACCAACTGTGAGTTGTTACATTTTTTTTTTCAGTTAAAAATTGAATGTTACCACTCCAACCTGCAAATTATGGCTCGTATTTTATGATAAAATCTTTGTGGACGTACAGCCAAAGCCATCAAAGACCTAAAGGGTGCATCTCACACTCTGGATCCCCCATATTAACCTTACCATGAGCTTTTTGGGTGTATAGTTATGTAAAACTATTATTTCCATATTTGTCTCTAAGATTGGGAGTTATGGACAGTTTAAGATTTGGTATTTATACAACTTCAGGACCTGGGCCCCACTACAATCTACGGCCAGTGTGACAGTCCCCCAAAGTCCCATATACATGTGTTCTGTCAATTCTGCAGGCCAAGCAGCCCTTACCCAACAAGACAGGCAAACTGGGGTAGGGGAATGACAAAGAGGAGGGAATAGTTCTAATGATGCATTGCTTAAATGTTTTAAAATTAGAACTTAAACACTAAGATCTTTTGAGTTCTGGTAAGAAAAATGGACATACGCAGCTAATCTTGAACCACCGAATGCCTCCTAATTCAATTGCCTAGACTTCCACTCATTAGCCAAGCAGCGTTCCAAATTGAGACATCCGGTCTCCTTCAATTTTCCACTTAAGCCACAACATGGGAGAATGGATTTGACCAATCAACTTAGGATGAAACCGTGCATGGAAAGTGACTTGCATTGTATATGGGTAACGGTTGTGTTTCTTCTTATGAAAAGCCTACCTTGCCACTTGAAGTTCTTTGTATTCATGGTTTTCTAGGGAATTACCTCAGTGTTTCTACACTGTAGAAATGGGTCATATTTTTAAATGCATACTTCTTGTCTCCTTAAGTAATGAGCCCATGCACATTTCTGTTTGGGGGACCGACCCTGAAACATTCTAATAACTTCATAACCTGAATAAAACTGATGTTCTTCCATGAAGATGCCATGCACTATACAGACTTCAAAATCTGTTATGCGATCATAATACAAAAAAACACACAGAGAATTCTCAGTTCATATAATTTATTGCAGTTAGCACACAGTTTAAAAATTCACCAACACACCAATAGTACAAAACTAAACAGCATTATAAGTTATTCCCCCTCAGGAAATAAAACATACTATGATTGTCAAAGCTAGATGTCAGTCTAAGATTTAGAACAAAGGAAGAATATGAAACTAAGAAAAAAGAAAAAGCAATCACTCACAATGACCACAAAAAAATTCCAAAAAAGTCCGTTCTCTCACAGACATTGATTGTCTTCTCTAAATTAATAAAGATTATTTTAACATAAACTGTATTTAAAAAAAAACCTAGAAACTCTTCAAGTAACTAAAGATAATGCTCCAAGGCCATTTTCACAGCTTTTTTTGTTTGTTTGTTTGTTTTAAATGCCATTACAGCCAAATTAACATACATTTGACCAAATATTTCCAAAACAGTCCAGCAACACACAATGGAGTTTTCCATTCAGTATCTTAAGCACAAAAATAGGCTATGTTTACAGTAGTTAAGGCGATCAAATTTTAAACAAAAGCAATTAAAAAAGAAAAAGGGAAAAACAACAAACATTTTCCATGCTACTCCCATAGACCTTATTTGTAAGTGCAAGACAGGAAAACAAACACTGTGCAAAATGCTTCTCCCCTGCGTGCTGGTCAGTAAAACCACACGGTGGGCTGCAGCCTCTGCTGCCGAAACACATAGTCTACTGACCCCCTTCCCCACGTCAATCAAGGCAGTTCAGTCCTTTCAGCCTGGGGCTTTTTCAGTCCATAGAATCTTTTCATGAGTTAGGGGGTAGGAGGAAGGAAAGGAAATAAGGGAGAAAAAGAAAAGGGAAGCAAAAAGGAGAGAGAGAGAGAGAATGACCTATGACCTATTGTCAATTTGTGCAGTAGTTATTCTAAAAACGCTCAGCTGGGTACATGTGCACACCTAAACTCTGAGCTGGCATGGGTTCTGTGCAATTCCAAGTGTGTTATAAATGCACACTGCACATGCAAATCTTTAAGCCGTTTGTAAACATTTATATGTTCCTTGTAATGTAGCGAAGTTATCAATTTGCAGCTTAAGTTTTTATTCAGCTTAACAGTTTCAACTTAAAGACAGTGGGAAAAGTCAATTTAAATTATATAAAATAAAAATAAAAACAGTGCATTTACGTTCTTCGTAACACCAGTTTTTTTCCCAAATGGTGCTATTTTTCTAAGGAAATTAAATAATTTTAAACTCACTCGTTAAAGTTATACAATGCAAACAAAGACAAAAAATATATTGAAACTCATGCATTTCTGTAGCGTTAATATTTACTTTTCAAGACTCAACTAAGAGCATCAACACAACCTGTCAAGTTCTCTGACACCCCCCCAGCCCGTGTAATCAATTACAGTATACAAGAACAGTAATTCACATTTTAAACACACAGTTCAACACTGCTGAAGCTGCAATATCCTTTTTCGTCTCAAGCAAACCTTCACAGAGACAGTCCCAGTGACCCAGTGTACTGTCAGAATTTCTCTCACTGGAACTGTCAGAAAACCAGAAGTTGCCACAGAAAGTTTTAAGTCAACTGCTTGTTTAAAAATAGATAATCCAGCATCTCAGAAATTTTCCATTTGGGTCTAAAAGCATTCAGGTTTCCAACAGCCAGAAAATATTCATGCAATTTGAGACATATAAAGAGGCTAATAAAACTGGAGGGAATTTCTACTCTGAAAACAAAACAAAACAAAACAATGTGGGGCACAAGAAAAGCGCTCAAGACAATGCAGTGTTTACAAAATTAAGCCATATGAAAGCATTTTGAGACAGAACCATTTGTTGAGGAGGATTTATTGGCTGACTTGGCCTACCCCTCAAAGGAAAGACACCTCTCTACTTCTGACTTGCTCTAAAGTTTCTTTTATCAGAATGCTAAATTAGTGAGATTCTCATGCTATTATTCTAAAGTGCAAAAACAAGTTAAGATCCCAACTTTTCAGTTCCAGGAAACAAGACTGCTTTTAGACCGTACCACAACTATATAGAGATCTATGTATATATATGTATATATATATATATTATTTATATATATATATATAAAATTATTTCCAAAGTTCTTGAGAGCTATCTTCTAAGGTCCAGTCTCTGACAGTGGGCAAGCTCAGTGCTTCACTTTTGACCGACAAGGAGTTCACCAACTCACAGTGGAACTTGCGGATGTGTCTGTACAGGTCTCCCGACTGCGTGAACCTGCGCTCACACCACTTGCAGGCGTGGGGCTTTTCGCGGGTGTGCACCACGGCGTGGCGGCTCAGGTTGTGCGAGTACTGGAAACTCTTGCCGCACTGGGTGCACGTGTAGGGCTTCTCCCCCGAGTGAGTCCTCTCGTGGCGCTTGAGGGTGTACATGCAGGAGAAAGTCTTCCCACACAGGGAGCACGTGGGCACATTGACATCGGCGGCAGGCTTGCTGCGGATGCCATCCTGCTCGCGGAAGTGCGTGCTCAGGTGGATCTGCAGGATGTGGGGGCTGGGGAAGACTTTGTTGCACAGGGGGCACATGAAGATCTGGCCCGCGGGGCTCAGGATATTGGAAACATAGGGAAGCAGACTGCTCTCCATGCCCCCTTCCACCTGGACCCGCTCGCTCTCTGGGGTCATCATCTCATCATCGCTGGCTTTGTCCTCCCGATCCAGCTCCCTCAAGACCGAATCCTCCCTCAGCGGAGCCAGGTGGGCCGGCTCATACTGTACCCTGTTGTTAGTGCTCACACTCTCTTTCACAGTGCTATGTTCCATGTCATAGTCATTAGTGCCAACATCACTGTCATCACAGGACGCCTCTTTCTCCACCTTCACCTGCACCAGGTTGCTTCTCAGCACGTCCTGTGAAGAGAAATAAGAGCTGTTCAGATTTTCAACTCCTGAAAGGCTGGACTTGACAGACAGGTCCAGCACACAGTCAACATCTGCCGAATCCCTCACGGAGGTGACAGACCTCTGGGACAAAGACTCTGTTGAGCTGCAGGGGCTGGCTACTGTTTTTCCAGCTGCTGTGGCGTGTGGCTCGGCCTCTCCGCCAGCCTGGGGGATGCCTGCTGAGTCTGAGGGCAATCGCATCCACATGTTCCCAGGCTCAGCTGCCAAGTCCCTTTTGCTGGGTAGAATATTCAATTTCTCATCTTCGCCTTCATCTTCATCACTGGGCAGGTCACCTGCCATGTGGCTGCTGCCGTCTGAGAGGCTCTCGACTTTGTCCGAACAACTTGAAGCGTCTTCTTCTTTTTTGGTGCTGTCTGCCTCTGTGGTGGCTTTCTCTTTCAGCTTCTTTTTGCAGACTTTGACAATGTCATACATGTGGAGATAACTGGCAGCTGCTAGCACGTCCTCAATGGGCAAGTCTTTGAACTGGAGTTTCCCTTCATACATGAATTCAAGCAGGAGAGCGAAAGCGGGGGCTGTCACAATGTCGCTGTTCAGATGAACAATGTCTCTTTTGTCCAGCTGGTCCTTGTAAAAGAGGTGGAAATACATGCTGCATGAAGCCAGTACAGCTCGGTGCGCCCGGAACTGGGCATCTCCCACCAGAACGGTGCAGTCACAAAGAAAGCCCTGATGTCTCTGCTCGCTCAGACACTGCAGCAAATGTCTGCTGTGGTCTGGAAACTCCATACTGTCTTCATAACCTGGGGAAAGAGGAGGTTTTCGTTAAAGCCTGCTTAGGAGTTTAGCCTCTAGACCCCACTTTAAAAAAATCCACCTCTAGTGGAGAGTTCCATGTCTATGAATTTTAAATCAGGCTCACACCCCAAAGGACTCCCAAGTCACACAGGCGACCTAAATGTACTTGCCAGGGACTCTCTCGCCCTTCTCAGAACTCCTGGTCAAGTTTAAAGACTTCCTTTAGCTACAGCCTATTACTGAGAACAAGAATTTAGACCACTTCCAGAAGAAATTTAACCAACTACTCATCAAATGACATCCCACAAAACCTACAAGACAGCTTTGTCTTCACAGGGAAAGAACACTAACAAAGCTAAGTTCCACACAGACTCTCTGAGAGTCAGGAAAACTTGCCCAATCATTCTTTGTATTTTATCACTTTTCATACCTGACGACTGAGCACAGACTGAACACACATACACATTTGGCTGAATTGAGGGGAAAAAAATGAAATTGCATAATTAGTCCAGAAATCAGCAAACAACTTACTTTTAAAGTCAGAGTGTTACAACAACAAAAGCCCTGTGTATAAGAACAGATGTTGGTGCCGTAAGATTTGCAGGTACTGCACACGCAGGAGATCAGACGGAACTGCACCGACAGATGGGAAAGATCATTTTTACTATGAACAGATCCAAACATTTTTAAAATGAATGGGGGGGGCTGTTTCTTTGTACAACAATATTATTAGCAAATAGAGAGGCTGTTAACTCTGAAAATTCTCATCGAAACTTTGATCTGCTACAGGGCAAAACAAACTCCATATTAAAATTAATCAAACTTTTCCCACTATACAGTGAGGTACAAAAACTTCACGGGTTCAATATTTTGTATTTTTTAAAAGCCTTTCTAGAAAAACAAGACACCTTTTCCACCCCTGGCTCTGCCTTACCTCATCAACAGAAAATACTTTGTTTCAATAATAACTAGATATATTTTGCTTTCCCAGTAGCTCTGTTCTTTCCATTATGCATCTTTGCCTTGTTTTCTGGAAAGGGAGGGTGGTGAAGGAGGGAAGGCAAAGATCGAGTCAAAATTCAACTGTAGTGGCTGAAGATAAAGAGAGCCCACTTCCCCATCCTGTGAGCAGAAGTAAGGATCACAGCCATTCACCTCAGCAAGTGCATCTGAGGGTGGAGATGGAGTTAATATTCAGAATTGGCTTCCCTCCTTGTCCACACGATACTAAGACAGTGGAACTTTCATCCTAACCTCAGATACCTTCTGAAAGACACCACAAATGGAATAAACCAAGATTTACAATACAATCATTTTAAGTGCCCCACAGCTAACATCAATCCTAATCCTGGAGAGGGCTAAAAATAAAGATTGGAGGGCAGCTCACAAGGTAGCCGTGATCAAATTAGGAGGCTGAGAGGACAGAGAGGGACGAAGAAGGAAGCTTACAAGCATCTGATCCAGCTGACTGTGGCCATATGGCAGCTGCTGCCCAGATAAAGAGATTAAGAATAGAGGAGTGCGATTACAGCTGTCTGGCCAATTCAGGCAGCTCAAATCTACAAGTTCTAAATTAGTCGCTAACACAGAAACTCCTGCAAATAATTATTGTTATGCTGAAATAAAAGATCTCTTAAATATATATTTGAAAGAGAAATGAGGAAACTGGTCAAACTATTCTCTTAGGGACAAAAGTTGTCTTTCTTTTTCTCCACCCCCCTCCCTTAAAAAACAAAAAAACCAACAACAAAAACCCTCCGGTTTCAAAAGCACTACAGCTGTATGCTGCTTTCAGCAATGCTTGCCGAATGTTTTGAAGAATAAAGTTTCACAGTGGAATTAATTACACAACAACCTAGCTTCTTAACCAGAATAATCTTCTCATATAAGTTTGAAAGCTGGATTCCAGACAGTTTACTGTTTCTGCCCCCCTCAAGCAAAAGGAATCTAAACAGCAGTGAACAACAAAAGGCATCTAATCCAAAGTGAGCTCAGAAAGCCATGTTCCAAAGCCTTTCTTGCCATCTGAAAACTTAAAATATTTTTGTGTATTAAAGTTATTTCCTTGCTCAAAGAAAAGAAATAAAAATTTAAACCAAACAAGTCCAAGACTTTCCGCTTCAGGAAGATCATCACTTCATGCTCAATTCCACATATTATTCAAAAAGTGAACTAGAAAAGTAATGCGATTTTTTTAAAAAAATATTAAATAAAACACCCAAACAGAAAGATGCTCAATCTAATCTCTTGCTACTCCTACCTTTAGGACACATAAACTTGATTAAGTCCTTCCCTCGGAGTCTTGCTGGCTCCAGGTCTGTTACATCGGTGGAAAAAAAGCAGACTAAGAGAGACAGATGCAAAGTGGAGATGATGTTGGAGAGGAATGAGATACCTTCCCCAGCACAGATCCGCACACACTAACTCCCTGTCTGTGTGTTAGAATAAAAGGCTGAGGGATGGCAGGCTGTCAGCTGCTCTGACATCATGTTCAGATGGAAATGCTACCTCCAGCTGTGCTCCTTTAATGCCATATGCTACTCCTCTACACTCCTGCCACCAGCTTTTTCTTAGGAGAACTTTTCTCTTCTGTTAGTATAAACAAAATACTTCAAAGTCTTCCTTTCCCCCCCCCAAACTTTCGAACAGAAGAAATTGAAAAACTCAGCATATGGAGTCCTACTGTATTTATGGAATCGCAACACTTCTGCCTCGAGTTGGTGGACTGGCTCACATATGACAGCACACTCAAGCTCGGTGCTATTCAGGAAACCCACATTCACTTTTATTCAACTCCAACGTCTAGTTTCAAAGGCAGCTTAGAGGTATTTTTAAACCAACCCATTTGACATCCCAGTCCCATTTCAACGTTATTACAGCATGTTTTTCCCCTGCTGTGATAAACGGTAGACATCTCCAAAATGTTGGCAGACTTATTAAAAACTATTCCTTCAGCGTGGCTCACCTTATTATTTCACTCTTACTTAGCAACTTATCTGCACTACCTCCCCGGAAAATAATTCACACTGCCACCGTGAATGCAAATTTCCATCCTCAGCATCAACAAACTGAAACGGCACTTTCTGAAATCCTGGAAAGTATTTCAGTCCAATAAGGCAAAATAATAAACCGAAACAACCTGCTACAGTCTCTTAGGATGACTGTGTGACCACTTCTCATTTTCTGCTCAGAAAAGGCATCACTTTGTCTTGCCCTTGGTCCCTATCACTTTGGGGGAAGGGGTTGTAACCACCCGGAGGGGTGGGAAGCCAAATGTAGACTCTGGGAACTTTCTTGTCTCAAGTTTGTGGGTCTTTTCTAATGGCTGATGAAATGTTAATGTAACTGGGGCTGGGCCGACCGATCCCTGCAAGGTGCTACGACATCTATGAATGTCAAGACATCTCCACAGACTTGGGAGGTCGAGGAGTAAAAAAAAAGAAAGAAAGAAAGAGAGAGAGAGAGAGAAAGAAATTGGGGCCTGAACCGCAAACGTCTCAACCCGGGCAACCACTTAGGCTCGCTGTAGAAAACCGAGGCAAGGAGCTGGAGAACAAAACCCCAACTCTGTCCTGCCCTCGTTCACGACTCACAAACCTAACTTTCTCTAACTTCGCGGTGAATGACATAATTCTGAACTCGTTCTAGAGGCACACTGTGCAGATACATTACTTCCCTGCCACACACACGCCCTCTTCTCCGCAGATGCCCTCGCCCCATTCCAGTATATCCGACATTAATCACCCCGTTTACCCAGTGGGGTGGTGGTGGGGTGAGTGACAGTCTAATGAGCCCCAAGCACCGCAATGGCCCGGAGACATCCACTCCACAGACCAACCCGTCCAAGTCTCGCTACCGCGGACCCACACGGAGGTTCTGTGAGGTTTGGGGTTTTGTTTCTCGGAGGTGGGGGCAGGGTGCCCCGGGTGTGTGTTAGGTTTGGGGGGGGGATGCAAATCTTCGCGCAGTTCGCCGTGCATAAAGCTCTCAGGGAAAGAGGAAGGGTGAAACCACCGGGAAGGAGGTGCAGGGCACAGAGCCGGTGCAGCAGGAAAACACCTTCCACAACGGCCGAGAAAACAGACCCGGGTCGCGGCAACAACAAAAGAAAAGTCGCAAGAAGCGGCGCGGCGACCGCTCCCCCGCCGCCGCGCGCCAGCCCCCGGGGCCTCCCGGCAACCGCAACCCGGGCGCCGCGCCCTCCCCCTCCCCCGGCCCTGCAGCTGCACCGGCCCCGGAGCCGCGGCCGTCCCGGGCGCTGCAGCTGCGGCGGCCCGGACCCCTCCCCCGCCCGCCCGCCCGCCCTCCGCACCGGGAGGCGCCGCCGCAGCTGCACCGAGTCCGCCCCGCGCCGCAGCTGCACCGGCCGGGGAGCGCGGCCAGGCGAGGCGAAGCGAGCCCGCACCGCACCGCCCGCCCGCCCTCCGCCGCACTAACTAACTCCGCCCGGCGGGAGCCCACGGCCGGCAGCGGGGCAGGGCGGGCGCGGGGACTCACACGGAGCGGCCCGAGTCGCCGCGTCCCCGCCGCGTCCTCCTCCTCCTCCTCTGCCGCCGCCGCTGGACTTGTGGGCGTCCTCCGCCGGCCCCCGCCCGCCCGCCGGCCCCGGCCCGGGCCCCGCGCGCCCCCGCCGCCCCCCGCCCGCGCTGGCAGCCTGAGGCGCGCGGCCGAGCCACAGGGCCCCACTCTTTCAACGGCTCCCCATGGCAGCAGCCCAGCGGCGGCCGCAGCCTGCCAGACGCACGGGCGGGAGCGGGCGGGGAGGCGAGCGCAGCGCCGGGCCGGGGGGGCGGGGCGGGCGGGGCGCGGGCGGGGGGCGGACGACGCACACGCACGCACGCGGCGGCGCGGCCCAGATGTGGCCCCGCCCGGCCGGGCCGCCCCGCGCCGGCCGCTCTGCGATTGAGCGAAAGCTGCGGGCCCCGGCCCCCGGCCCGCCCCCGGTCTCAGCGTCGCCCAATAGGAGAGCGGTGTTTTGGGGGGGCGGAGGAGCGGCGGGACAGACGGGGCGGCTCGACGAATGATAGTGGCGGGCAGGAGCTGCCGCCTGCGCGCGCCAATCGTAGGCGGTGGCTGTTGGGTGGGCGTGGTCTTTCCGGGGGGGCGGAGTCCGCGGGCCGCGGCGGCTGCGGCGGCGGCAGCGGCGCCCCTCTGGGTGACTTGGCCGTGAGAAAGTGAAAGGAGCCCGCAGGCGGCGGCGACAGCTGCGCGGGGAGGGGCCCGTTTCCAGGCTGGAGACGAGCGCATTCTGGGGGTGTGGAGTGAGTGAGTCCGCGTGCCCCGCGACGGCCATAAGTATACTTTTACACGGGGCAGGTGTCCCGGGGAGACCGAGCGCGCGGGGCCGCAGCTGGCCAGAGCCGGCCTGGGGCGGCTGGATCTGGCCCCCCTGCGGTGCACTCTTGGACCGCGTCCGCCGGGACGCGCCGCCTCCGGCCTGCGGTGTCGGCCGCCAGGTGCACGGGGGCCGCTCGCTTTGAGCGGCTGCGAGAGGCGCCTTTTCCCAGCGTCCTCCGTGCAAGTTGCAGCTGCGTTTCTTTTCACGGTCTCCGAGTCCCGACCGTACTCACGGTGACAAGCAAAGACATTGCCCAGAGAGCAGTCTTGGAGCTTTCCGATGAGATTGGTACTTAGAGACGCTTTAGCCCGTTTCTTAATTGGTACTTAACGAGCTATGGCTTTACTTCCCGGAGGGGGAGATGTTTTGTGTGGTGCTTCCCTCCCTCCGGATAAACTTCCTCCGACCTGTTCTTTGTAGCTAACCTGTGTTGATCAAGGAGGAAATGTAGAAAGGTTCTGTTCTCAAGACAATGGAAGGCAAGAGTAGCACACAAATAAAGTTGGGTGATAGGATGATTCAAGACAATAAAACCGAAAACTGCATAGCGAGGAAGCCAACACACTAGTAATTGTCTAAATGAAATGTGTTTACTGTGTGCTAAGTGGACTCAAACTGGCAAGCCCTGTTGCTAACCAACTCGCCGGGACTCCTTGCAGCTGAGCAAAATCTGCTTTCCCCTTCTTCCACGTCAAGAAGTTGAAAGTAATTGTGTGGACAAATCAGACATAGTGAATTGCTAGTGAAACACACACCTAGAGTACATAGAAGTCCTAGAACTTTGATATTCTATTAGAAACGGTAATTGTTTCTACTCTTTTCTCAACCCTCTATGTTCTCATGATGGATTAACAGGCGGGCTCACAACTGTTTCAGATCCCACCCCAATCCCAATCTCTTTCAAGATAGATGAGTTTACAAGTGGTGTTTGGTTTGGGTTGGGTTTTTGAGACAGGGTTTCTCTACTGTCCTGGAACTCTCTGTAGATCAGCCTGGCCTCAAACTCAAAGAGAGCTGCCTGCTTCTGCCTCTCAAGCGCTGGGATCAAAGGCGTATGCCACCACACCCGGCCGCAGGTATTCTTGGTGAATGAAACACACTTAAAAAACATAAAAAGAATATATATGTCTCGTGGAGAATTCATGGGGTTTAAAGAAAAAAAATCTTTTTATTCATAAAATCATTTCTTACCAATTAAAATTTAACAATAAGGGAATATATAAAGTAATTGATAATGCCAGGATAGTGAACCATAAATTTATAAGAAAACTGGGACATTCGGATTATCCACCCAAACTTCCACACAGTGTTACGGTTCCCAGAGGAAAGCACAGCTCTGACGGCGGGTTTCTAGAATGTACCTGCTAGTGGAGCTGATGGGCCCAGAGGTGGACAGAAGATACTGCTGGGTCGAAAGTCATAAATATCTCTTGGTTTACTTGGGGCTGTTTTTCTTCCAAGCTATAATTAGTATCCATTTTGAGAACTGAAAAGTATGTCCAGGAAATACAGACAAAATGGATATTTAAGGAAGCCAGTCTGTCACCCCTTATTGCTGTGACAGTCTTATCCAAGGTCTTTGGTACAATTGTATTTTCTCTTCCCCTCCCCACTCTAGCTTCATTTAAACTGTCCTAAAAACTTATTTCGCAAATGATACTTTCAGTTCCGGTTGAAAAACATCAGCATACAAACAAAGCACGATTGGCACCGGAGGGCCATACAGAAGGGCTACTGTTGGTATTCTGCACCCATCAGATCCATGGAAGGTAGAGTCCCAAATAACTCCCTTGCGGTGTGTTCCTGAAGTTGAGGTCTGCCCCACTCCTATACGATAGTCTAAACAAATTAACTATGAAACAGAGAGACTTGAGAGCCCAATGTTTTAAACCTAACAGACTACCCCCATCGCCCACCTCACACTGGAAGACCAAATAGAGAGTCCCAACACTCATCTACTGGAGAAAACACGCCATTTCTTTCTGGAGGAGTGGCATTGCGGCTCAGTTCTGACTCAAGCTTTTCTTGGAGTTCTTATATTTTTTTTAAAAAAATGATACAAGATATTTCTTGCTAGGGAATAAGTTACGTTTTCATGATATACGTGTCAAACAGTAACAGTCTAACAATAAACATTGACAGGTCAAATAAAATTTGATTTGATGAGCAGTTCCATAAAAATGAGTGTCTGGGTTTTAGATGTGAATCACAAGTTAGAGCTTTGAAAAAGACATCATTGACTGAAAAGCATAAAAGTAAATTTTAAATGTTGGATTCATAAGCTTATCAATTTCATGTATAGTTGGAATTTTTACTAAAAAACTTAGAAGCAAACAGTAAAAGGTCAAATAACCTAAGGTGTGTAACAACAGGTATCAAAGTATGGCTAGAATTCAACCTGATTATTTTATTTATTTATTTTAGATAAGCACTTCCTGTATTGCCTAGTACCATGCTTGGCTCTGATTTTCATCTATAGTTCTGTAGAGAAAAGGCACACTAAAATAAAGTTTGTTCAAACTTCTGTTAAATTCCCTGCTTTCCATACATAGCATGGGGGAGACTCTCTGAGCTTCCTGTTTCTTTTTGAGACAGATACCACTATGTAGCCCAGGCTTATTGGAATTTGGAATCCTGCCTCAGCCTTCCAGGTCCTACAACACCCATCTCCTCGTCCCCCAGCCTCTCTTGTGACTTAGGAAAGAGCAGGTTGGTATGGTCTGAAGGGAGGACTAGGCACAGAAACACAGCTGCAGTGAGGAGTTTGAAAAGTAAAGGAGCTGCAAGTCCCACCACAGTGGTGAACAGGGAGTGTACTTCTTAATGGGTCTCTCTGTCTCTTTCTCTCTCTGTCTCTGTCTCTCTCTGTCTCTCTGTCTCTCTCTGTCTGTCTCTCTCTCTGTCTCTCTCTCTCTCTGTGTGTGTGTGTGTGTGTGTGTGTGTGTGTATTTCAGTGCAAACTGCACTTGGTACCAGTAAGGTGACTCACTGGGTAGAAGCACGGGCTGCGTAAGCCCGAGGACCCTATTTTTTAAAAAGCCTGAAGGGTGGGTAGGGTGGAGAGCACCCCAATAGTGAGAGGCTAGCGAATCACCCAACTTCAGGGCTGGCTAGCCTGGAGTAGGTGGAACAGCAGCATAAACAGGACAGACTTTACCTTAATCTGGAAGGTGATTACCCTAGTCCTGAAAGTTGTTTTCTAACCTCCACATACGTAGTATGGCATGCCCTCACCTGCATTCACACACATACTAAATAAATAATGTTTCTTTTTAGAGTTAGGGTCTCACTATGTAGCCCTTACCAGTCTGGAACTTGCTGTAAAAGACCAGGTTGGCCTTGAACTCACAGAGAACTTCTGCCTCTACCTCCTTAGTCCTGGGATTAAATATTGGCCGTGTTCAGCCAATAAAAAATGTTTTGAAACACTTAAGCACATATGCACACATTTATGATTCTGTAGAGCACATAAAGCAAATCATTTCCCAGGCTATGGCATGTGTGGTTAGAAAGCTACACATTAAAGTCTTCAACTGATTGTCCAGCATGGGAGATAATTCCTTTAGATTGTCAGCCCCAAAGCCAGAAACAGCAAGAGAAACTCTTGGGGAAAGATCCTTGCACAGAGTGTAAGGGCAGTGGGATCACCTCTGTTGTGAGAGCAGAGTGAACTACACCCATAATTCAGAACAGCTGAGGGGTGAGGGCAAGCGATGCCATCTTCCCAGATGGTTTTTCCTGTGAGTTCTCAGCTGCCTACTGTGAACTGGAGCTCTGATAGTGCGGTGGCTGAAGAGGGCCAATAGTTCAGACTTGCTTGGGACCAGGACTGCTTACTTCAGAGACTTCAGGAAGAAAGCAAATACATTTCAGTGGCTTTTCAGCCCACAATCCCTTTTATCAGTTTCTTTTCTCTTTCATAAACTTTGTATGCATACAGTGGGGCTTTAACAGTCAGCCTTGTTCTTGCTTCATGTGTCTCCATTGTTTGCTTCATATACCATACGAGGCCACCCCCCAAACCCTCCCAGTTACACTGGCAATGGCACTCAGGGACTTATATACGCTAGGCAAGCACCGTACCACCCATCCGCATCCCTAATTCTATCCCAAGCTGGATCCCTTCCTTGCTGAACAAAAAGCCTGCCTACCATTTCTTAATGGGAGTGCAATAACTTAGCATTTATTTCAGAGTCAACCTAAACAAAATAAGGGGGTACAGGTAGGGCTACCATCCTTGAAGATTACACGGAGCCTCCTGAAACCAGATGTTGAAATGTTGAAGGCACATTAATTTGGATCACTAAAGGGTGAATTCATTTCATCTGTCAGTTTTCCTTCCCCAGACTGGATTATTTGTAATAATCTTGCTTGCATAACTTTTCCAAATGAGTAAATTGCAGCAGGAAAGAGCTGATATGACCTTAGCGACTAAGGATATCAATTTTTCTGAACTCCCATGAAGTATGTAATAAATAAGTGATTTGTTTTGTTTTGAAAAAAAGAATAAAAATTCTAAAGATGTAAATGTTAGTGTTCATGATTGCATGTGGCCACTTCTGTTTGGTTTTGTCGAATACAGGGTACAAATGAACACAGAAGAAGCTAGTGAAGCGTTTTCTTCACTTTAGAGGGAAGGCAGCCATGGGGTGGGGGGAGTAGGGAGGAGTGGGAATTGGGGGAGTGGAGGGCATGGGACATGGGTGAGTGGGGGGGTGGGATAAACCCACATTTGTTCTACTTCAGGGGCTGTATAAATGACAGAAACAGTGTCTCCCCGTCTGCATTCCAAACAGGGTCAGAAGGCTCTCTCAAGTCTACCTTATGTCGATCCTTCAGGAGCTCCACAGGCAGAGAAGAAAGAACAATAAAGATACATTCCAAAGTTATTGATTGAGCGCTTACAATGCATCAGAGAAACAAATATGGACCCACATTCTCCTGGGTCCTGTAGAATTACTGGCCTGTGCTAGGTGCCAACAATACATGGATTAATCTCACCCCTTTTTATCTATTTTGTATAAATGTCATCACGATTCTTATTTCAGTGGCTAATATATTGATGTCTGATAAATGTATAGCAATCCCAACCATCGTAACAAGAAACCTTTTAACTAAGATCTAAACACTTAACACAGAAGTCTTGATTCATACCAAATTCAAACGAGTCTCTGCAATAGGAGCAGACAGAAGGTTAAGTCTCACTCCAGAATTTACTTTGCCCTTAGCGATCACATGCAGTGCAGGAAGTTCCTTCCTTTACAAAGAAACAGCATTTATGCTTAAGACTAAAATGATTATTTTTAAAGAACCCATTTTACAATGCAAATGTGTATCTAAATTAAACTCAGTAAAAAAAAATAAGCATCTTAAATTGAATCTACAGTAATGACTTCATGGGAGACAATAGGAAAAGTGGTTCTTCAGTATGAACTCAGAGAAAACAGATTTTAAATCCCTCTTTGGAGACTTTTTGTGTGTGTGTGTGTTAATGTCTGGCACAGCTTGTACTGAGAACCCATTGCTCAGAAGTTACTTTGTAGCATTGAGGCTGTTCATCTAGGTCATACTCTAAAGGAAACACTGAGTGAAAAATTACAAGCAATCAGGCTTGGTGGGCAAAGCCAGTACTTCCTGCACTCAGAAGACGGGCGAGAGAATCAAAGTTCAAGGCTAGCAAGATCTACAAAGTGAGCTCCGGGTCAACCAGGGCTAAGCAGAGACCTTCTCAAACAAACAGTGGCAAGCCATACCTTTGCACTTGAAGTAGGGGTTAGTTGCAGAGACCCCAGGTCCCTAAGACAGAACAACCAGCCACAAGAGACCAGGGAACAAGGATAGACAGACAAACGCAGGCCCAGAAGAGCAGAATAGCCTCACAGAGCGGGAGGGAGGGCTTTAAAGAAGAGTGAGATGATGGTGACTGTAGGTTACCTGAAGAGATGGAGGAATGGCAAGACCCCAAGGGGAAGTGGGTGGTGGTCCACACACGGAGAAAGAATACAGAGAAGCAATGATCACAGCAACGTAAAACAGATGTCAACACTCCCTCCAGGACTCTGCTCATCACCTCCACTGTTTTTTCTGATCTGCTAATTGCCTTTAAATAATGTTTTGTGAAGTTGCTAGCCCCAAAGTTAAAAAAAAATAAATAAATAAAACAGCTACTAGAATACACTTGGTATTGGACTTCTCCTAGGCACAGAGTGTCTGTGTTGGCTCACATGCTTTGCTCATTTGTTAGGTTGATTTTTCGGATGAGGCCTGCTTAGTACAATCTAGATTTTCTTACAGTAGGTTTAGTGACCGTTGCTGTAGCACAGTGATGATGGCTTTAGCGTGACCCTGCTGGGAAAATGCGGACCCGTGTGGACTTTTCAATGACAAATATGAACTTTTTTGTTTTTCAAAACAAGGTTTCTCTGTGTAACAGCCCTAGCTGTCTTGGCTCTCTTTGTAGACCAGGCTAGCCTCAAACTCATAGAAATCATCTGCCTCTGCCTCCTGAGTGCTGGGATTAAAGACGTGCGCCACGCTGCCCAGCTGAACCTTTTTTAAAAAAAACATAACTAATCATACATTAAAAAATTCATTAATTTGACAGTCACTAAATCCCTATGATACAGGGTCTGGGACTAGGGATACTGATGCAATTGTTCAACGTCAGTCGCTGAGTAAAAGACAGAAATCGTGTCTACCTATCTGCATTCCAAACAGGGTAGGAAGGCTCTCTCTGGTTTGCCTTATTTTGATCCTTCATGGGCTGACTCAACCAGGCAGAAAAAAAAAATGATAAAAATACATTCCAAAGTTATTGACTGGGCACTTGCAGTGAGTTAGAAAAACAAATACGGACTCACGTTCTCCTGGTCCTGTATAATTTCTGCTGTGTGTTAAGCTGAACATTTGACTCAAGGGTTCATGCTAGGTGCATCAATTCGGTTTGGGAACGAAAAAAATATGGAGAGGCTGGAGCAGCGGTTCTCAACCTGTGGGCCGTGACCCCTTTGGGGATTAAAGGATCCTTTTACAGGGGCCACCTAAGACCATCAGAAAACACAGATATTTACATTGTGATTCATAACACTAGCAAAATTACAGTTATTAAGTAGCAATGAAAATAATTTTGTGATTGGGGCTCACCACAACATGAGGAACTGTACTAAAGGGTCACAGTCTTAGGAAGGTAGTGAACCACTGGGCTAGAGATGGCTCAGCAGTTGTTGCTCTTCCAGAGGTCTGCATCTCCACTCCACAGAACCTGACCTTCTCTCCCTGCCTCTGAGGTCATCTGGACTCATGTGCACATACACACAAACATATAATCAAAAAATCAAGTAAATCTTTAAGTATTTTAAGAATAAAGAATGTTGGACTACTTTGATAGCACAAGCTAGGAGATTTTGTACAGTCCAAGATACTTCCCTACTTTTTATTTTCAGTTTGTTTGATTTCAGTGCTAGGGCCTGGGCAAGCTAAGCTGTGCTCTCCCACTGAACCACACTCCACATCCAGTGGCTAGTTTTCTTCCCTGTCTTCTTGGTAGGGTTTTCCATGGTTTGAACATTTGTGCCCTTAGCATGTAGGATGCTACTTGATGCGAAATAAGCTTGCAAGAAGTATTTTCAAGAAGAAGGGGTAAAAAAGAACATGTGGAAAATAAGCCTTTTCATTTTTCTGGAGGTTCCGGGGAAACCGTATTTTACACAGTCGAAACCTACTTCAAACTGCATGACTTGGGACAGGTGAGAGGCAGGACTTACTTTGTATAATATGTATCCAATTTCTGTTCCTCCCTCCCTCCCTCCCTCTCTCCCTCCCTTCTTTCTTCCCTTCCTCCCTTCCTTCCTCCTATCCTTCCTTCTTTCATTTCTTCTTTCCTCACCTTCCTCCCCCCTTTCTTTCTTTCATTAGGGTTTCACTCTGCAGCCAAGAGCAGCCTCAGCCTCCCAGGTGCTAAAATCACAGTCATTCTTGACCTCACACAGCCAACTTGCATTCTTTAAAAAAATGAATTCTGGAGGGGTGTTTGGGGACAGGAGGAGTTAGAAGGGTAGGGAGGAGTGTACTCATTCATGTATGAAATTCTCGACTTTAAAAACAAAAACAAAACTATGACTATGTGTATGGTGTGTGTGCACGCCACGGAACAACTTCATGAAGTGGGTTGTCTTCTTCCTCTTTTGAGACAGGGTTTATTTGTATAGCCCTGGCTGTCTTGGAACGAGCTTGGTAGATCAACTGGCCTCAAACTCACAGAGATCCGCCTAGCTCTGCTTCTTCCATTTCTATGAACATTCTCGAGATTGAACTCAGGCTACCAGGCTATGGATGCCGCAAGCACCTTTACTCACTGAGCCATTTTGGTGACTCTCCAGTTTACTTCCGTGAGTGTACTGTTGTGTGTGTGACAGAAACGTGTAGGATCATAGTGTCTCTGTACTTAGGAAATGAGTTCCAGAGGCTCAGGAGGCCCAGGTGGGAAGACCACTTAAGCTCAGGTGCTGGAGGTCAATCTAGGCGAATTAGTCAGGCTCCCAAGGGGGAAAAGTCCTTCATCTTTAGAGATGAATTAACTCTCAGAACTTAGGTGTAAGGGGTATTTTTTCCCTCACCTGGAGATTGTCCAAAGGGAATGGGTAAGTGACTTTCCAAGTTTCTAAATCAACATTGGTGAGCCTAAGAGCTAGCTCATCATTGTCATGGAGTCATTACATGCAGGACATTCGAAAATGAAAAGAAACTCCCACCAGATGGCCTGTACCTCCAGTCTCAGCCACCACAGGGGAGGCCAGTGCACTCTGTTTCTTTACGAAAACCAACAAGCACATAAAAAAAATCTTTATTTTTTTTGAAACCACAATCTGCTGTATTTTACAAAGAAATCATATATCAAGTTCCTATATTTAAGGGGAAAGCCCACAGTCTCCACTGAACCAGACAGACAAGCTAAAAATATAGCAGAATAAATGATTCCTGACTTTTCGGGTGAAAACATACATTGGTGGTGGGTTTAAATGAAGATGCTTTCCTCTCTGTAGCTGCTGCCGAGACCAGAGGGTCCTGAGAATAGAGAATGAAGCATGGCAGAGGACTGGGTGCTTCCTCTGACTATGACAGATAAAAGATTATATTTTCATTTGCATGGTTTGCTGGCTTTTATTTGGCAGATATAATAACACAGGCTACATGAAACCCATAAAACAAAGCGAAACCAGCAGCTCATTCGGTGGCAGAATGGAACAGTCATGGCCAAAGGGCTTACATAATTCATTTCAAACCCTTGTGCCTGTATTTATTGTTGTTTAAATGAAAATTAAACTCTCACAGCCATAAGGAGGGATCTGGTCAGAAATGTGATTGGGACTCTTTCTTCTTGTGTAGCTTCTGAGATTATCAGTCTGGGGCACTTAAAAGCAGCCATGGAACTAGAAGGAACACACTTGGATCAAGCAGTCTGGTTACCCAGTCCTCCCATTCCACTTTGCTACTCAACGCTAGAGTTTAGCATAGGGTAATACTTTAGGGGAACGGCAGGATCACGTCAAAGGAGACAAAAGACACCGGCCCAACCATTTCACAGACGTGGAGTGTATTTTAATATTATTAAAAGCATTCCTACTACATCACATCTCTAAAATAGTTTTAAATTCATAACTTTAAATCACTTTATTTTCATAAGAGAGTAAACATTTTAACCCTGAGTGTGAGCGCTTAAAACTATGGATTTGCTGTTAAGGAAGAATTTGGGGCTTTGGAGAAAAAAAAAACTTGAAATATAAAATCTTAAATGAAAACCTACTCTTTCCCCTCAGTTGTAGGCACTGGACTCAGGTTCTCACACATACTAGATAGGAGCTCTGGATAATACTTGAAAGTGTCAGTAATTCCAATACTAATTTAATTGAGTTTCAACAGTATGGCTTACAACAAGCATTTAAAATAACATAGTTTTATTTTCCTCATATTTCATGGAGGTAATCTATAATACTACCATACAAGAATATAATTTATAATAGTTAAAAACTGCATGGCATTCAATGTGCTAAAGAGTTTTTATATTTCTGGACTATAATCAAATTGGTCTTGAGGATATTAATTCTTCATTTTTATGTTTTTATGTTTTATTTATTTGTTTCACTTTTGAGACAAGGGCTCATTATGTAGCCCTCGCTTGCCTGGCACTTGCTATGTAGGCCAGACTGGCCTTGAACTCACAGAGTGCCAACTGCCTCTGCCTCCCAAGCACAGAAATTATTTGCCACTACATCTGGCCCAACTTTTAATCCTCTTTTTTTTTTTTGTAGTAGTAGGGGGTTGAGACAAGGTTTTTCTGTTGTCCTAGAACTTGCTTTGCAGATCAGGCTGGCTTTGAATTCACAGATATCTGCCAGCCTCTACCTCCCCAGTTCTTGGATTAAAGGCATGCACCACCATGCTTAGCTTCTTAATTATTTTAAAAGACAGTATTCTTTGTCTGTGAAAGTTGAGTTAATGTCATAATAGTTTATTTATTTATGAAAGCCAACCAAATAATATGGTCTAAGTTTTACTCACCATGAACCAATGCACAGCAACCGTTTTTGAAGCTGGATTGTTACTCTTGATCTGAGGGCTAATGCATTATTTTTAGCCAGATTCGTACAGATGTGAGAGTCACTAACTTAAACTTCTCAAATTTGAAGGTTTTATGCTTGTAGGCTGTTACTATCTACTTATATAAGCCAATTTAGAGAGAATGATAAATACAAAAGAGAAAGTTATTTTAAACCATTATTAAGTGTAAGTAAATAATTCATTTTCTAAGTAATGAGATAATTGAAGGATTTCATTGTCCTTTGGTAGTAAGTCCAAGCAGTGTGTGTGTGTGTGTGTGTGTGTGTGTGTGTGTGTGTGTGTGTGTGTGTGTAACCATAACTTTAACTGTATACTCCCTAGTTTAATAGGACTCAGCTAAGAGGGGAAAAGAACACAGGAAATATTAAAAGCAAGAATATTTTGCCTTTGCTTCTGAGACTAAAATGCTACTGCCATACAAATATTGTAGCCCCATTCATTTACTCTTCTTAGGAAGATGTTTCTTTGGTAATACATCCTCATTTTTCAATCAGCTGACCTTGATGGCTTCCCAGTGACTGCAAGAAAATTTGAGAAGTAGACAGAAGAGGTAATTTAACCCTGATTAGAGGAGAATTTCAGAAAGAAAAGGTCAAAGGGGGGGAAACAGATGGAGAGATAACCAAATAAGATTAGGCAACATTTTAGAAACAGTAGTTTTACCAGTTTTCAGTAATTAATTTTTCACCAATACATGGGTATGTACACACACACATACATGTATACACACTGCGTTTTAGGGGACGGGACCGAAGGCCTTGTGAACACGGGCCAAGTGCTCTACCTAAAACTAAGTTACAGTTACAGACCCCACAATCTTTTTGTTTGTTTTTAAATGGGAAAACATGTGTTTTAACATCACTTCTGGAAAATCTCCCTTCACTAAACTGAAAACAAGGGACCTGATATGGGCAAACATGAGCATTCAATACCTAACGCCTTGACCATGAGCTGAAAGGCACTGTCGTAGTATTTGAGGTGGCCACTCCCCTATGAGGTGTGCAAACTTTTGAAACAAGAAGATTTTTTTTGAAATAAAGGATCTTCTGAGAAAACAGTTTTATTTTCTTTGAAAGATATTGGAGCCTGAAGAAACATCCCTTTTACCAGGGCCTGCCATCAATGAGAGTAGATGTTTCTTTGCCCAAAATGAACACCCAGACCCCGTTTTCCCAAAAGGTTTGCATGGGCCTCAGACCTCACCTCCACCACAAATGTTTTTTTCTTCATGCTGCTTTTTACGCTGAAGCTCTTGAAGCATAGCATTATTATTTTTAGGGTTGCAATCTCCCATAGTCCTTATTTTCACCCAAAATTACAATCCAGGGGACTATGGCCAATGCTATGCAGATGGCCAAATAGATAATAAAGACTCGGTTCATGAATAATACCCACTCAGAAAGAGGACAAAAGCAACAGGAAAAAAGAACCCAAATTGGACAAAATGTGCATGCTATATTTAAAAAAAACCACACAGGCGATCATTGTCAGAGATCATTAAGGGTGCCCTGTAGTTTTAATTATATGCCAGTGGCACCAATTTGATGTGACTGTTTGCTCCTATAGTCAATAAAAAAAAGTCATAACTGCCATCAAATTTAAATTTAATTTATTTTCCACACAGCCCTTTCTGTTTTCCTTGTTTTTTTCTTTTATAACATTAACACTTTTTTGTTAAAAAATGTGTGAAAGATTAATTTGTAGAATGAGGGGAGCTGTGGGTGCATAGCAAAGGACAGATGGAGTGGGTGGGGCATGACAGTTTTTGTCTGTGGCATCATTTTGTTGTTGCCATTGCAAGGGAGATGAAGCCATTGCTACCAGGATCCTTTCTTGAGGGTGGAGGGCTCAGAGAAGGTGTGAACCTTCACCTCATGCTGGCCACTGCTGTCTGAAGCCACGGACTCCCTACCGCCTGTGTCCCCAGACTGCTCATGAGCATTGCCTGCCTAAGCACGTTCACTGCACAACTGAGATTTACATAGAATCCCACCCGACTTTTGTATGAAACATTGTTGTAAGGTGAAGATGCTGAAATAAATTCATGCTTTATCTCCTCTGAATGCTGCATGGTAAAGCCAAGTGCACAGAGGTCTGATGGGGGGATTAGTCTTTAAATGTAAATGATTTGGACAGAAGTCAAGAATTTTTCTCATGTTAAAGTGGGGGGGTCTCTCTTTTTTAATGTTAAAAATCACAATGTAGAACTTTCAACTTGATTTTTGCCTTAAAACATCTCTAATTTATACGTAAGTGTTTCGGGAGTTCACTATTGTAAAGTTTCTTATTGAAGAAGGCAATTACCAGAGAAAATCACTGTCATACGGCACACACAGACATTCTGAGAAAAAGTAAAACTTGGAGAAGGAGGAAGAGGGGAATTCAGGACACCATGTGGGAGGGGAGATGGGAGTTCTTTTTATGCACAAAGAGATCCATTAACAAAATCTTTATCTGTTTCCTTCCCCTTGTGAACTGAACCAACTTGCAGTGCCCAGAATATGCGAACGTGATTGCAAATAAACGACTCGGGTGGCGCGGAGGAAATGAGCGAGTGCCTTCCGATAAAGATTGGCGTTTGATTCCATGGCAAGATGAAATTTAGATGGGGGAAAACCTTCCCAACATCTTTGTCTCGAAGGTTCCCATCTGCCTTTTCGAGAGGCAAGGCAGGGCAAGGTGGTCCACCAACGGATGTCTGCAGCGCCAACTGAACACCCTAGCACTAATTCTGCATTCCCCAGGCCACTTCAGCTGATGTGGAGAGGGGATGTGAGATTCAGGTCATTGTGTATCCTTATGCTGTTTTTCTAACTAGACAGTAGGCTGTCCTGGAGAGGGATGTCTCCTGAGAGTATGCTGTAAGTGAAGTGGCCGTGCTTTGCAACTGTGCCTGGTTGACATGGTCCCTCTGCTCAGATCATGGGATGATGTGAGACCACCCCCATCTGACATCAGGTTAGCTAGCCTCGCTGCATCCCAGTGACCAGCGCACCCACTCTGTTTCTGTAAAAGCAGTCATGACATTAACAGCATGTGTCCTCTGTGAGAAGTTAGACCCTATCTGGCAGGAAGTTCAGTGACTCTAGCTTGTTAGGAGTCAAGCTTTGGATGTCCCCAACACCCCATGCCTGAGGATACTCGAGTCCCCAGATCTTCAGTATGAAACAGCTATTTTGTGCCATTAGGAAAAATATGGTGTTAAGTATAGATACAACTTAAAAACAAACAGCAGTGTGATGCAGACAGAATGAAACTAATATTGTAGGAAATGGGGCGGGGATGAGTCTGATGTATATGCTCAGTATCCGTAAATTATAGTACACAGAAAAAAACCACAAAGGTATCCATTATCTAACTAATCTAGAGAGAGTTATTTGGTCTTTGTTCTCCCACACTTTCTCCTTGATTCTGCATGGTAGCTGGCATTACAGAAATGGAAAATACAGCATGTTTTTGTGCATACCAATACATGCACAGACACAAACAGGCTCAGAAGAGAGTATCTACCCACAAATTAGTATAGCGGTCTGAACACTAGCCTCGCTGATATTGAGACAATTGCAGCCTGTTGTTAGATGCCTATGTATGCATGCAATTTTCTCTCTCCATGGTGATGAACAAGTGGTAAAGTGGCCTCTTTCCTCCTTTACTGTAGGATGCGTATAAGTCTGTGCTACCCCCTGGAGGATGATTAATTCACTGACTACTGAGGGATTCTGATGGGTTAGAATCAGATGGAAATGGCAACCATCTGCAGTCCATCTTATTTCTTTTGTGGTTCTGAGGATGGAAGCCAGATCCTCACTCACACTAAGCCAAGAGCTCTGCCACTGAGCTATACCCTCATCCTGCTTATTTTCTAAAATTATAAACAAGAAAATGTCTGTATGTATATGTATACAGACGCATATCTAAACAGCAGTTTGTGAAAGCTGACTTTTCTGTACAATAATACATTTTCAGTGACTAACTCAAGTAAGTTTTTCTGGTCATTACCCTCCTGGCGGTTCTCTTCCTTAGTGATAAAACTCAAGTACATGATGCCTTCAAATAAACTGTTTCCCAGCTTCCTTTGCAGCTAGATGTCCATATGGCAAGCTCTGGGTATGTGAGTGGAAGCATTTTATGTCCTCATTAAGAGATAGTCAATATGTCTTTTGGAATCTTTTAGTTGTGTTGCTGTATAAAGTCTGAAATCTAAGTGTTGTGGATGGGGCTTGGGCTGATATCATGGACTCCAGTGATGAGATGTATGTATCTGTAATAGTTTATGTTGAATGTAATATAGATGTCTATATCCCATCTAGATATAGACTCACCTAGGAGAAAGTGTCTAGGCATGCCTGTGAGGGATTATCCAGACTAGATTAATTGAGGTGGAGAGAGCCAGCTACCGTGGACAGCAACAGTTCACGGGCTGAGGTCCTGGTTGAATAAAAAAGAAGACATTAAGCTGAATTAAGGACTCACCTCTCTGCCTTACTGTGGATGCAATTCTGCAAGCTGCCTTGAGCGCCTGCTGTCATGACTCCTCTACCATGATGGATTAAGCCCACAAACTGGAAAACCAATACACCCTTCCTTTCTTAATTACCTTCAGAGAAAAACGCCCATCTCCTCTGAAACGAAGCCTCTCATTGGACTGGAGCTCACCAACTAGACTAGACTAGCTGGGCAGCAAGCCCCAGGGATCCTCCTCTATTGCCTCCCCAGTGCGGGAATTGCAAGCACACGCCATCATGGCCAGACTTTTACATCGGTTCTGAGGCTGAAATTCAAGTCTTCATGATTGTGCAGCGAACACTTTGTCATCTGAACTATCTCCTTATATGCTTGGAATCCGCTAAGAGAACAGATCTTAAGTGCTTTCAGCACACACACCACACACACACATACATACAACACACACACATATACACACACCTGCTCACATATATACACATACTTACATATATACACACATACATACACATACACATATATACACATACTTTATATATATATATACATATGTACACTTACATACACACATATACTCGATTACATATACAAACTTACATACACTTATACATACATATATATACACACACATACATATACATGTAACTGTAAGAAGAGCTAGACTATGGAAATCATGTCACTATAGAACAAATATAAACTTCACTTTGTACTCCTTAAACAGATACAATTTTTACTTTAGAATTAAACAACAAGCTAAATAAAAAAGTTAAATAAAAGCAAATATGCCAACTTAGTTCTAGGTGGATAGAGTATGGTCACGGTTATTTTGTTTGTACTTTTTATGAGCTTTACAATAAAAATAAAAGTTGATCCAAAAGAGAAAGGAATCATGTTGCCTTGCTGGAGGCCTTATTATTTGGCATTTCTTCACTTGCAGCCCAAGCTTCTCTAGCTGAGGCTCCTTATATAACTCCTACAATACAAGGGATGGCAGGGTACCTACCACCACAAGGTCGCCACCTTTAAGTGGCATGCACATAAATACATTACCTTCAGAAAAACCATCTCATCTCAAAGCAAAGGGAACACTGAAAGAGAAGAATCAATGTTCCTTTGAAAACATGTTTGTGCTGCATGTAAAAAAATCAGCTAGGGTGTGTTAGTGAGCTTCCCGCTGCCGTGACAAATACCCGACACAAAGCACTTAAGAAGAGCAAAGGTTTGCTCTTGTTTCTGTCCAAGCTTGACCTCTTAGCTTTTGGGCAGGGCAGCAACCAATACAGGGATTGAGAGCATAGTGGGGAGGCTGCAAATAAGGAGGGTGAAGGGCTGGAATCCAGACATCCCTTCAAGGCGCATCCCCCAATGACATGCCTCTTCTCACCAGGCCACACATCTCAATAGTACCTTCAGCTGGGTGGCCTAGTCTTCAGCACATGGACCTCTGGGGGACATTTAAGATCCAAACTGTGACAGTATATAAGGATAGATGTTGAAAAACCCACCCCCAACCTCAGCGCTGCGATAGGCCAAGGCTAGTTTCTGAAGTAGCTGTCTGATGTGGGAGTCTCTGTTCCAGGCAGGTATTTGGGACTAAAATGCTCCGTCTTGTCATCCAGATAGTTGTCCACATATGGCCTCCCAAAGCCTCACCAAATAAAAATGAACTAGTGCCGGAGATCATACACGAGAGATTTTCATTGGACCGGGCCTAGAATGGCATCTTATACTCCTGCCAACCTTCCATGGGCCAGAACTCAGTCACAGGACGCAAAACTCACTATATGAGAACCTAAGAAACGTTTAGGTGCAATGTGTTCCCAGAAGGCAGGGAGGAGAGAGAACCTAAGCCATAAACCATGTCTTTCTCAGCAAAGGAGTGGAAAATAGTTTCATGTAGCCCTTTTTCTAACTCTCTCTCCCTCTCCCTTTCCCTCTCTCTCTCTCTCTCTCTCTCTCTCTCTCTCTCTCTCTCTCTCTCTCTCTGTGTGTGTGTGTGTGTGCAGGTGCACTCACCTGTGTAAAGGCCAGTGATTGACACTGGGTTGTCTTCCTCAATCCCCTCTCCACCTTAGCTTGGTGTCTCTCACTGAATCTGAAGCTTGCTCTTTCTCCTATGACTTGGTGAGCCTATAGGATCCACCTGTTGCTGTCCCTTCCCTCCAGTGCTGGGGTGACAGGTACATGCCAACACACTCGGCTTTTTCCGTGGGTCCTGGAGAGCTGGACTCAGGTCCCCGCGTTTGTGCAGCAAGCCCTTTGCCCACCTATCTGTCTCCCCAGTCCACCTAACTTCATTTCCAGAGGACCACGCGCTCAAAAGGTGCAGAGCGTTCTATCGTGACATGATATCCTTTCAGGTCATCTTGATACTGAAGCATCACAGGCTCAAATATTTCTCTCTTCTGAAGTAAAAATTTACTATTTCTCAAAATGAACTGCATAGATGGGTGTGGCTTCAGCCATGTGACTGGGCATTATTCTTTCCATCCCTGGTGCTGTTCCATCCCCTTGTAAATGTGCTTTTCCCGTGGTGAGGGAGAATTATTTTCTAATTTTTATCTATAGAAGTTTAGACTTTAAGTAAGTAAGCTTCCATGGGGCTTTGTATTAAAAACACATCTAAATAATGGTTGTTGAAGACAGTAATTCATCATCGAGGCAGATAGGATGCTTAATTTTTCTCTTATTATCAGTGTTCTATGCTTTGCAGTCTATTGCGACTAAGTGATTTCTGATGACCATACAAAATGAGATCAGTCAGGGCATTTTAGCAATATCAGTAATTCCAAAAATGGAAGGAAGGGAGGGAGAAAGGGGAGAAAGAGGGAGAGAGGAGGGAAGAAGAAGAGAGGAAGGGAAGAAAATAGATAGGTGAATGGGTGGGTGGATGAATGGTTGGACATATAGATGGATGGATCAATCTCTATATTCCTTGAAAAATAAATCTTGTTTGTTGAATCACTGTTTCCATCCAGTGTAGGATAATAATCAGAAAGTTCATTTGAGAAAATATGATTGAAACAAAAAATAATCACAGATATAACATGGAAAATAAAAACAACAAATTTGAGAAGAATGGAGCCCAAGATTCCATTTCACCTCATGGAGTCAGTGGCTTGCATCATCAAAACCGTTCTACTCCATCATCTTCTATCATGAGGGGTGTTGTAGCTTGGATACAGCGTTCCCCCACAAAGTCACATGTTGCAGCCTTGGTCCCTAGCTGAAGCAGGCCTTCTGGGGTGCAGGAATCCCGGACTCTCCCCTCTTTCTGCTGCCTGGCTGCTGTGGATGAGAAGTCTCCTCCTCACCCCTCCCTTCTGTGATGTTATCTCTGCCAAAAGCCCTGGGGCCAAACGATCATGGCCTGAAACCAGGAGCCAAAATAAATCCTTCTTTTTTAAGTTGATTGTCTCGGGTATTTTTTTTTTCCACAACGATGGAAAGCTGACAAGACTCCCAAACTTTAATAAAAATTGATCTCTATGTTCGGAACTACCCAGAAGGTATTATTTCCTTTAGCACTGTGACTTTCTGAAGCTCAGGTACCCTCTAGAGGGTTGAGGTTTATGAGGTAACGGTATATGACTGGTTTGTTGATTGCCTAAACAAATTTTTTAAAATTTAAAAAAAAAATTAAGTTTTGATTCTTTGGTCCCCTGTCTCTGGAAGTACAAAATGAATTTAAAGTATTTCTGTTAACTAGAGAAATCTGAGGCATTGCTGTTTATATAAGGCCCAAGATGCACTGTACAAAATTACTTTCATAAAACAAGAAAGAATTCCAGGCTAAAAATAAAAACACATTCAATATATTTGTGTATATTTCAGGGGAGCCCGTTTTTGGAGTATGGGGACCACCTATATAACAAGGCTGACATTCAACGATGAGCCAATCGTTTTTGAATGCTGAGTGTAACTGACTCGGACCCCAGGGGAGTAGAAGTTCAGGGAAGAAGTCGTGGGTGGTGTCTGCTCTCAGTTTAACAGTGAGAAGATGTTTGCAAATGCAGGCCCAAGATATCCTCCTGGTCAAAGGGAACTCCTGCATCTCCAAGAGGATGGAGGGAATGCTTCCAACATGATATGGTGTGAGTATTCCACTCCTCATACTACAAGGAAACCACCCAGTATCTTGCCAGCTTCCTAGCTTAGAGGAGGAGGTGGAAGAAGAGGCAGGGGAGGAGGGGGAGGAGGGGAAGGAGGAGAAGGAGAAGAAGGAGGACTTCTGAGGCTGTCTGACCATGGCTCTGATCTATAGGAAAACCACAGGAACTTCTCCAGTCTCCTCCTGTACTGCGCTGTGCTGTGGAACCAAAACTAGCCCAGTCACTTCTTCAATGACATGGTCAGGCTTGGAGATGCAAGAATGGACCTATGTCACTTAGACCACAAGGTCACAGCCTAGAGTGTTTAGTAGGAACCATTTGGGGGCTGTCTACCTCACCTCAGACTTAAGTGAATCCAAATTAACTGAACTCAGGGAAAGGACACGGACAGGGTCTAAAGGTGTGTGCCTTCAGATGCCTCTCTGTTGAGTCTATTATTCACTAAAAATCAAGAAACTCTGCCCTGGTGGGGTTTGCCCTGGTAGTTGAACAAAATGCATCATACTTGCCCTGAGCGCTGCTATCAAAGTCCTTAGTCATTAGCTCAATTTGCTATGATTTGAACCTTAAAAGTCCCATGAAGACCACTGTTGGAAGATGGTGGAACCCTTAGGAGATGGGGCCTAGTGTGAGAAAGTTCAGTCTTGGGGGGATGCCATTGCAAAGGATACTGGGATCCTAACAGTTCTGCTGTTTTCATGTCTTTTCCACCACATGCCCTTGCCCTGCTGTACTGAACGCAATGGAGCCGAGCGGCCGCAGGCTGAAACTAATGTTCTTGCCGCTGGACTTCCTTACAGAAGTCTGTCCCCACCTCGCATCAGGAGGGACAGTCCTGGTGTCTTTAAAATGTGCCGTCACACCTAACAACATAGTCAGTTCCTAAGCATTTGGCCCGAGTTCCTGTGAACATCTGAGCACTCAGAAAAAGAAAGATTGAATAATTGCCAATGGACAGTTAACAGACAGAAAATGGTACTTAGAGTCGGGATACTTACATAACACCATGGGAAGGATTGATGCATTTCTTGGTAAATATGTGACTAGAGTATGGTGAAATAGTATTAATGTTTCTTTTCATTTGGGAAACTCAAAAAGTAAATCATATTCAGTTAGGAGCAACCTGGTCTATAACGGAAGATATCTGTAAAGGAGAAACTGTCAGTCAAACACCAGACCGTAGGTCTGAGGCTATTAGACAATGTGAACAGGATTGTCCGGCTTTCTTACAGCTAGTGTTCTGAAGTCTACAGATGGGGTCCTTCTTGGGATTGATGTTCTGTGGTATTTTTTATTTGGCCTGCTGACTTTCTACAATACCGATTTCCATCCACTGAGTCTTTAGCTACAAATCAGTCAAACCAAATGAAAGAGCTTTTTGGTCTAGTTTGCTTTATCTTAATAGCCAGAACGGAGCATGCTTTTTTTTTCCCTTCAGGAGTTTAAGAATAGCCTATATAACACCAACCACTCACTACCTTTTCATACACACTCAGCCCATTATTGAAAAAGTATACTCCCTCGCACCTCCAGGCCTTGCCACGGCTAAATGTAACTTTTTGCACTTCAATATTCATGGCAGGAAAAATCAGCAAATACTAATGTTCAAACCCCAAGGGGGCAGCCTGCACACAGATGAAAATATGACCGAGCATGCACCGAGTTTTTGTTGCATGACACCAGGCCCAGAGGACAAACACCAAAACCAAAACATTTACTCTGAGAAGTAAAAGAAATGAGTCCTCCCTCATATTCCAATTAGTAGGTAACTAATGACTAAAGAGTCTACCGAAATCTCAACATTGTCTCAGGCCTCAGCAGAGGATTGGCAGCACAGCAAAGACACGCATCTCTAATTTGATCCCCTTTTCCTTAGTAATACATACCATCAGCTTTGCCGTCTGATGTCCAAGTAGCAGGCAAAACAAGTTGTTTTTGTTTTTTAATGAGTCTAGCCAAATTTATAATGGTGTGGTCTAAGAAGCCCAAAGCCAAAAACATCAAGAAAGGCCATTTTCAGGGCTATGGTTGCAGAACCAAGACATCTTGTTAGGGAAGCACCATCACCAGATACCTAGGAGAGAGGTGATGTGTTGGTACAATGGGTCTATTAGGATTATGGGAGAAATAAGCAGACACATACAACACAATGCATCCAGATGGCAGCTGGACGACTTCACATTCAAAGGGCTGTTTATCTGTGGCTTTGGCTGGAGGCTTGATCAGGGACGGTAGCAAGTGGAATTCATCTGAAGGTGAATTTTCTTAGGAAAGGGATTCAGGTAGGGAGACCATAGCAACTCTGTTGAAGACACAATGGCTCCTTACCTGATCCCTAGTGTTTCCTAACTGCTCACAGTGAGCTGTGAGACCGCAGGTCCCTGTCAAAATGAGCTGCAGCTAGTCAGCAGGGATGTGGGGGCTGCAGAATGCCTTTCGGGTGTGGTATGCTGGGACAGGCGAGCCACAAGAACTCCCTGGTGGACTTGGGCACATGGGATGACTTCTTGGTCCATCCCACTGTTCAGCGAGGCTCTGCCACCTTCCTTCTAGCTGCTCTGTGCTGTGCCAGGTACCACGGTGGCCAGCATCTACTACACTGTCCCAAGGAGCTTACCTGCCTGTCATTCGTAAATAATAAAGATGCCAACAAATCTTGCAATTGGAGCCCAATTCCTGGGGCATTCTGGAAGGGAAAGAGCAGGAACCTACTCACTGTGGGATCAGTGGGTCTCACTACAGCGTGCCAGTGTTGCTCACTCATTTTGTCCTTGGTGGAGTCCTGCAGGTTTAAGGGAAGGTGAAGCAGCTTCGCATCTTCAGCTGTTCCCTCCCTCACCACGGCAGGTAAAAATAAGACCAGTTGGCTGGAGGAGCTACAGTAGGAAGACAGACACCTAGCAGGGGAACCCAGCTTACTTCAGACCTCACAAAATGAGAACCAGCCCATGGTGGTGTGAAATCACGGAGATTCGGTGCCCCCCTCTAAGCCACAGTATAACATAGCCTATGCTTCCTGAGACCGTTAATGAACATCTTTTTCACTTAGGACTTTGAGAGGAGGCAAGAAATCACAGACCATAGAGATCATTGTCACCTAGGTAGGGAGAGCTCTAGGCAGAAAGGGCTCAACATCTCCCCCTCTGTATCTTTTTCTCTCAGTCAGTGTGGTTATCACACTGTCCTTCCTAAGATGTCAGGTGCCACAGGCTCTGCTGCCTTCAATCCTGATCCATGTAATACCCACTACCTGAAAGGATGCTATGCATCTCCTGGGTTAGAGCAGGCAGCAGTGGGTTCTTTAAGCAAACCTTTGTTACTAAGAAGGGAAGATTAAAAACACAAGTACATAGGGGCTGGAGAGATGGCTCCATAGTTAAGAGCAAGCATTGCTTCCCCAGAGGGTCTGAGTTTTCTTCCCAGCACCCACAGCAGTAGCTCACTACCACCTGTGATGCAGCTTCAGGATGGTGGAGTCTCCTCTGGCCCCCACAACTTTGGCTCTTGCATCCCGAATCCATCCTGGAACCAAAAGTGGGAGATTCAAGGTGGCTTGTGTCTTGACTAGAAGCTGGTTCTCTTTCTCTATTCAAAATGGTGCCGGGTAAGCTTCCTTCTTTTCTGTGGTGTGATCGTTGTCCCTGTGAACAATATAACTCTTCAAGAGCAATATTCTCATTAGCAATTAATCTGTGATTTTAGAGTGTTGTGTGTTCCTTGCGAGCTGCAGGCGCGTGAACAATGCCACTCATCACCATATTTTAAGTCTATTCATGCCCAGGAAAAGAGTGAGGAAGTGCTTTATAATGGAAATCATTCCTAAATTCTAGACATTCAGTTTACCCTGATAAACATTACTTAATTTCAAATTCTCCTATTAAAATATGGAATTGTTGGAGCAACAAGCTCCCTATGTAATTGTCAATTCCTTGAAGCGAACACTCCACTGAATCTTGTCTCCAGTGAGAGGAAAGTGAGCACAGACAGGAAGGAAGTTTATCTTGCAAGGCATGGTTTAACCATCTGGAAGAAGTCAGCTCTATGTCATCTACCCTTATTTCATTCCTTGTTTTTTAAAATTAAAATGATTTTCATTCTTTTTTTCTTTCTTCTTTCTTTTTCTTTCTTAATGTGTGTGTGCATGCGTGTGTGTCTGAGTGTGAGTGTGTGTGCATGCTCGCTCACCTGTGCATACGTGTACGGAGGCTAGAGGTCAACACTCAGTCTCTTCCCCTGTAATTGTCCATCTTGTTTTTGAGACAGGGTCTCTCATTGAACCCATAACTCACGGATTGGCTAGGTTGTCTGGCTAGTGAGCTCCAGGAGTCTTCCTGTCGCTGCCCTCCTCAACTCTAGGGTTATAGACCAGTGTGCTGCTTCCACCTGCCAGGTTTTCCATGACTAGTGGGGATCTGTACTCAGGTGCTCATGTTTGGGCCTTCCCCCCAGCTCTACCGTGCTTTTCGTGCTCCGTGTGTTAAGCTGCTATGAATCCACAGTTTAATAGGGAAGTGTAGAGTAAACGGTACACCATAGACTCCGAAGTTAGAATCCTGGGTTTAGCTCCTCCTCTGCTCCTGAACTAGCTCTGAGAATCTGCGCAGCTTCCTTCACTCTCCCAGGAGGCCTCACCTTGCCCAGAAACGATTGTGTTCCTATCCCAACTCAGTCTCTGGTATAGCAGATGCAATTACAGTGACTACTGAACAAGAATGAATTTCTAATCTCGTTCTGAAGCAGAACCCGGGCATGCCAAGCCACAGCGCTCCAAAGCAGAATGCGGAAGAGGCAAGCTTCCTTGGCCGACAAAGAGCCCAGAGACGGCTCTTCCGAGATGAAGCTGAGCACGGCACCACCTGCCCTCTTGCCTCCAGGATGACCCTTCTACAGCCACATCAGCTCTTCATGAAGCTGAGCACGGCACCACCTGCCCTCTTGCCTCCAGGATGACCCTTCTACAGCCACATCAGCTCTTCAGGAGAAGCCCAGGAGTCCGAGCTAGCACACAGCGTAAGCCACCGTGAGACAGGCCTGGCTCCAGGGTCTCTGCCGGCCTCTGCGGGTGAATGTGACCATTGTCTTCCTCGGTGAACTTCATTTTAATGACACTGCACTGTTCCCAGCAGGAGACTTGAGGGGGTGGTTGCTGCAGGAGGGCCAACAGTGTTTAAGTCACCTCGGGCTTCTCAGCTGCTCTGAGGAAGAGCAAGCCTATGAATTTGACCAGACACTGTTTCACTATTATAATTTACTCAGCGGCCTGTCTTCTTTGGGGTAATTAAGGGCCACCATCTTCACTGATAAAACTCTGCTAGGGATGCATATGAGAGGGGGGCTTACCTCAGAGAGAAGGCTGGCTCACCTCAGAGAAGGCTGGCTCACCTCAGAGAGAAAGAAGGCTGGCTCACAGTGCTATTGGAGTAAAAGGCAGAAAAGGAAATTAAGTCCTTAACCCATTCATGCTTTTGTTTGTTTCAAACCAATCATAATTAGGAGGCAAAACAGAAGATTCATCTATCAGTTCTGTTTTGAGCGCATCAAGCCATGCCCATCACGCCTCAAGGATAATAGCTGGGCTTGAGAACCCGGACAAGAATGAATTGCTGAAATACTGGAGAAAAATGGCTTTCCTTCTCTATAAAGCCAACCTTTGTCACTTACTTGAATGTTAAAAACATCACTGCTGTGGGTAAGGATTTTATTTAATGGAAAAAAATATGGAATATACATCTAAATTTGAATTTTTGATAAATAAAATTTTTGTATACATATATTTCAAATCTTACCCAACACACTTGAAATGCTAGGGACATACTTACATAAAACAATTATTAAATATTCTCTTACTATGTTAAATTCAGATTCTAAATGGGTTCTGATATTTTATCTGGCATCTTAAATCACACAGTATTTTTACTTATGGATGCTCATCTATACTTTTTCCAAAGTAGTATTAATAGGAGAGAAAAATAGCACGTGTACTGACTGGTTTCCTGTGTCAGCTTGACCCAAGCTAGAGTCATCAGAGGAAGGAGCCTCAGTTGAGGAAATGCCTCCATGAGATCCAGCTGTAAGACATTTTCTCAATTAGTGATCAATGGGGGAGGGCCCAGCCCATGGTTTGTGGTGTCATCCCTGGGCTGCTGGTCCTGGGTTCTATAATAAGGTAGGTTGAAAAACCATGGGAAGCAAGCTAGTAAGCAGCAACACACACACACACACACACACACACACACACACACACACACACACCGGGCCTCTGCATCAACTCCTGCTTCCAGGATCCTCCCCTGTTTGAGCTCCTGTCTTGACTTCCTTCAGCAATGAACAGCACTACTGAAGTGTAAGCCAAATAAACCCTTTCCTCCCCAACTTGTTTTTTGGTCACAGTGTTTCATCACAGCAATAGAAACCCTAAGACAGCACGCAGCATAGATGCAGCCTTCTTTAGTTATCATCTCAGGATCGTGTAGTTTGAGTCTTAGAGAATGAACCCCAGGAGAAGCTGGCCTCTGGATAAAGCCAAATATGCAGCAAGGCAGAATCCAGCTCAGGTCCATGGGAGTTCACAGGCAGTTCTTCCTTCCCATCCTACTTACAGGTTCCCAGACATCCTGTTACTAACACAGACAAGCTTTGTTTTTTTTTTTAAATATAATAAAATAATATAACATTAAATTTACTATGTTAACTACTTGCCTCTGTGTCTCTGTAGCCCCTGGCAACCGTCATTTTATTTACCGTTGTAAATTTGTCCACGTAGTACTTCTTAAAGATGGCATCATACAGTGTTTGTCTTTTTGTCTGGCTTTATTTCACTTAGCTTAGTGTCTTGAGGTTCAGCTCCTTCCTATGTTGTGCCATGACCCTAATCTCCTTTTCTTCAAGGCCAAATTGTTTAATATATGTAATTATTCACATCATTGCATTTTCATTTACCCATCAGTGGGCACTTGGGTCACTTTCAACTTTTGTCTATTATGCATAATGTTGCTTAAATCATACAGTAATTACAGTTTTCAATACTTTGTAGTTCTAGGACTTCAAGGCAGAACCTTAAGCACGCTAGGCGTACACCTATACCTGAGTTGCTTCCCTACTTTTAGACCTCATTTTTAATTTTTGGAGAGACTACCACACTGGTTTTCAGCACGGATGCAACACTTTGTATCTTTTCCAATATTGTGTATCCTTGCCACCATTTGTACTTTCTTTTTCCCTGAAGTATCTTTCCTAATGGATGTGAAGAAACTTTGTTTATTTCCATAACAAAAACAAGTGAGACATTATAGTCAATTTAAAAAAAATAATTTGACTATTTTTTGGAGTCTGAAGAGCTAACTTTATGGATCTGTGTAGACCTATTTCCTTTTTTCCTGAGATTTATTTTTATTTGTATGCGTGTGTATCACATCTGTATATGCCCAGAGAGGCCAGAAGATGCATCAGAGTCCCTGGACTGGAGTTATAGGTGGTTGTAAGCTGCCTATGTAAGTTCTGAGATCAGAACTCAAATCCCTTGGAAGACTAGCAAACTCTTCTAACTGCTGAGTTACATCTCCAGCCCCTGGATCTATATATTTAAAATGATTTCCAGATTGCTAACTGTATAGGTGTTTTAGTAGGTTAGAAAAAAAAAGAAAAAAATTATATAGACCCAAGTTTTTAAAAGCGCTTTCTATTTTTTGGCTGGTTTAATCTTTGGATATGGGACCCAGAGAAGGCCAACAAAACTTTATTTTTTTTAAAAAAAAAGTTTTTATTGAACTATGTTTTTCTCTGCTTCCCACCCTTCTGTTCCCCCCTCCTTCTACCCTCTCTCAAGGTCCCCATGCTCCCAATTTACTCAGGAGATCTTGTCTTTTTCTGCTTCCCATGTAGATTAGATCCATGTATGTCTCTCTTAGGATCCTCTTTTTGGTCTAGGTTCTCTGGAATTATGAATTGTAGGCCTATTTTTCTCTGCTTTATGTCTAAAAGCCACTTATGAGTGAGTACATATGATATTTGTCTTTCTAAGTCTGGGTTACCTCACTCAATATGATGTTTTCTAGATCCATCCATTTGCCTGCAAATTTCAAGATGCCATTATTTTTTTTCTGCTGTGTAGTACTCCATTGTGTAAATGTATCACATTTTCCTTTATCCATTCTTCGATCAAGGGAGATTTGGGTTGTTTCCAGATTGTGGCTATGACAAACAAAGCTGCTATGAACATGGTTGAGCACATGTCCTTGTGGCACGATATATACCCAAAAGTGGTACTGCGGGGTCTTGAGGTAGGTTGTTTCCTAATTTTCTGAGAAATCGTCACACTGATATACAAAGGGGCTGTACTAGTTTGCATTCCCACCAGCAATGCAGAAGTGTTCCCTTTTCCCCACAACCTCTCCAGCATAAGTTGTCATCAGTGTTTTTGATTTTGGCCATTCTTACAGGTGTAAGATGGAATCTCAGAGTTGTTTTGATTTGCATTTCTCTGACGGCTAGGGATATTGAGCATTTCCTTTAGCGTCTTTCAGCCATTTTAGATTTCTCTGTTGAGAGTTTTTATTGGGTTATTTGTTCTTATGATGTTGTGTACAACTGCTTATGTGGCCAAGTATTTTCATGTCTCTTACAAAACTTTCTTAGTCTCCTGGGCTGTTGTAACAAAACCTCATAAGCTGGGTCGCTGTAGGCAAGTGAAATTTATTCCCAAACTACTAGGGGCTAAGAAGTCCAAGATTATTGACTACCTGATAGAGACTCATTCTTCACGGAGGGGAGGAAAAGGGAGCTCTCTGACACACCTTTCATAAGAACACCAACCCCATCCACAATGGTGGCACTGTCATGACCTAATAACCTATGGAGGTACCACCTTCAAACCACAGTGAGCTTTTACCAGTTCAATATATAAATGGTCAAGCTGTAGTCAGACCTAGGAATGGAATAAGCAGACCACAGGATGACTTTGGATTGAACGAGTCAGCAGCAGCCAGACTGCCTTCCAGGGCCTCTGAACCATACTTTCTAACCAGACACATAGGACACACCATGAAGTTCTTCAGTGTGGCTCATAAAACATAATCCTGATGGGTCTACCATTCGAGTTTCCCCTCCTTGGAGCTACATCCCGAGCGTTATCAGTACCGCACTATGCCGTACCATAGAGAATTAAGCAAGTATGGAACTGAAAGCTTCATCTCTACTGGCTATCCTATGTGACAGACCCACGACTGGAGGAGAAAATAGTCATCAGTCTTTCCCAGCTTCAAACCTTGTGAACTGCAATAATGACTGTTTCCGCAATCTGATTGGATGTAAGGCCCATTCCGCAGGAGGAAATGCATACCCAGTACCGTAAACCTGGTCAAGAACCCATAGTTGAAAGCCTCATAGGTCCCAAGGATGACTCTTTTACTATTATTTTGCTAAATGGACACTGCATCAAACTGCCCTCTAAGTGTGGAGTAGGGAGGGTTTCATGAGCCCCCACCCTTAGCTGAAAAGCTATCAACAACTGATAGATTTTGGTTGGGTGTGATAGTATCCCATAATCCCAGCACTCCTGAGGCCTAGGCGGTAAGTCTACTTAGTATATGTAGTATATCTGCATGCATGCACGCATGCACACAAACACACGCGCACACACATGCATGTGAACATGCATGCACACCTGCGCACAAAAAAGTAATAAAATAAATAATATCAACAAACACCGCTTTCTTCTACAGGTACAACATAGTTTACCTTTAAACTGCAAAGCCCCAGTGCTAAATTATTTTCTCCTTCAAGGAGGATATAATCTCATATTTAACCAGCACAGCGTTTTCAGCCTTACAATTAAGTCTGCAGAAGCAATTATTATCACCCTTATGGTTACAATCTCCCTCCCCTTCCCCCCCCCGAAAAAAAGCCAAGAATGAAATGCAAAGCTTCACCTAGAAAGCAGTAAGCGACTGTAGAGTGAGCCAGCCTGGATGTCACCTTTGGAGAGCCCCACGTGTCCTTGCTATGCTGGGCGTTAATAAGTAGGTGTCATGAACACAGAAGGGCATTTCTATGTATCTTGGACTTGGGCTTTTGAATTTGATTACATTCAGAGTTCGGTTTTGCCTCGTAATCTCCATTGGCATTCACACTGAACTTGGCTTTCTCTGGCTGGCTCCATCAAACAGGAGAAGTAACCATTTGAAAATGTCCAGCAACAGGAGTGGGGTTTAGAACCCCAGCAGCCAAGCTGATTCCCAGCGCTGGCCTCCTTCCCAGGGAGGGAGATGCTGTGGGTTGGAGCAGAAGCAGTTCTGGGTGTGAACAGAATGGAGAGCCTGCTATGGAATGTCTACTAGAGAGTGGTGACTTCTGGGCTAGAGAGAGCCTTGAATTAAGTTGGTACATTCAAAGTTGCCATAGAAACCCTGTTGGAATGCCCTAACTTTCCGAAGAGTGGGTTTCATGTTTAAATGTTAGTCTTTTACATTTAGCGGTATATGGAATAGAAGATTAATATGGAACAAAGAAAATGTACCCCGAGGTCTGAATCCCCTAAGATACTGAATGATCTTCCGATATGAAGTTACTGCCCAGTGGCTGCCAGGAGGTGGGAGGCTGCCACTGGGAGCTGTCCAGGAGACTCCGCATGCCTTTGCGTCAACGCTGCGCTCTGAAAGGCCCCGCTGTAATTCAGCAAACCCAGCCTGCACTTGAAGCCAAATGAAATGCAAAGATCCTTTCAGTAGCAAACCTCACGGAGAGGAAAATGCCGGTTAGCAATTGTGGGAAGTTCCAGCTACTGTATCTCCCCCCGTCCCAGATTGAATTTTACCCCACAACACCCGTGAGAAAAACATCAAGAGGCTCTTAAAAAAAATGGTTACATTATCAATTAATCTATAGTATGTTTCAAATAAATATTTCCAGTAAATGGAACAAAACCCAACATTTATATGGCTTGCACCTAAATTATCATCATCTCGGAGCAGATGCGGAAAGCAAGACAAGGCGAACAATCCACACTGTAATTTGCCCAGTAACATTGTCTTAGATCTAATTAGTGCTTATGCAGATCCTTTACAAAAATGTGAAAACGGCACCAGGATGTAATTGTTTAATGAATTTAGTGCAAAGCACATCTGCATAAATTCCATTTTAGCTGAAAAAACTAAGTTCAACCGCTATTTGCTCTAGAGCCAAAACATTGTGAATTGTGCCCACTGTGCTGATGCCTTGCTCTGCTGGCTTGGAGATTTCAGATAAATACTCCAGAGTTAAAGCCTCCAGCTGCAGCCCAGCCCATCTGTAGATGTTCGCTGTACTTGGCGGTATTCTGGAAAGCTTGGGCCTTATTGCTCAGAAAAGGGGGCATGAGGCAACCTAAAGTTTTGTCAAGAAAAAAAATGGGAGATTTGAAACATTTACTAGCCAGGAAAAGGAAAATTTTTGAAACTAAATCTTACTTACTTGGTTAAATTTAAACACCTATTTTTATTGAGCCTTGTATGAAAATTGGAACGATGCAATGTCCAAACAGCTAGTTTTGGTGGAAAAAATCAGAGAAAGTTGAATTTGGACATAAGTTTACTGAAATTAGAGTCTGAACCGGCCCATTTGTTTGTTTGAGATTTTACTTGACCCATGATCAGGGTTTAATATGGAATTCAGTAACTTCTATAAAAAAGAAATGAATGAGTCACACATGTTTATGTTGTGGTTAGCTAGGGATATCTATAGGGTTGGTTTTGTTTTGTTTCTATCTTCGTCTTTTTGTTGTTGTTTTTAGATCTTTTTTTTTCTGATGCAGTGGAAATGAACTGTTAAACCAAAACCGCTTTCTCTCTTCACTGACTCTGCTACAGATGGAGTGGGTGGAGGCAGGGTTTGCATATATGTGATATGAAGAAGTTGGGGCCTGAGTTCTCTAAGATTCTGTAAAATGATAAACTGAATTTGTCTTTATTCATGACAGTGATCCAGTTTATGTATAATCAGCCTGGAAGCAGCATGTCCTGGTGTCCTGACTGAACCAAACACCATTGCTCTATCTTTATTGGGTTTCAGGCAAAGGTTCCCTGGAAACATTCAGAGACAGAGAGATGTCTGCAGCATACTTACAGTGAAGTACCTAGAAGGGGGCGGAGCCTAGGACTGTGCAGAAAAAAAAATGTTTCTCAGAGCAGCCAGAGATGCCTTAGTGACCATGACCTTAGTGACTGGGGGTATCACTTCATGCTGAGACTGAATTGAGACAAAAAGACTTGACCCTAACTCCTCCTCCCCTCCATCAGTCATATGTTGGATGTACAAGGGACTTGGCTGGACTCTACAGGGGAGGGGGCACAGTTCCCCGTGACTGAGGGGATATCTGTGAACTGATTGCAACCCATATCCTAGAGACTGGGTCCTGAGTGAGGATCTTGGCAGTGAATTATTACGCCTACTGCAATCATAAATTTCAACCTACTTATTTTGTATAATAATTTTGTCCCATCTGGGCACCGTGGCTGCAAGGTTCTTGCCATCTCTTCTACCAGAGAAACGGACAGGGAGGCCAGTGGGATGAACGGCAGGAGCTAGTCCTGGGACTACAACTGCTGCTCATCCCTCCAGCTCCCCCACCCATCCCACATGGCCCTCTTCCCCAGCTGGCACCTCCACTGACAAAGCTTATCTGCGAGGCTAGACTAACCTTGTCCTTCAGTCCCTGTCATCCTGTGCTTCCCAGACTCTGCAAGCTGCACTTGTCTGTTATCAAGATTTCCCAATGGATCCTAGCACAAGTCACCAGGACAGCGGGCACACAGTCCTTTGTCCCACTATGTACCAACAGCCCTACCTCCTCCCGATGATCCTGTGGAGATGGCACCTCTTTCCCTTGCACAGGGTACTGGAAGGACTGTCAGCACTTCAGTCTTGAGGTGTAAGGTGACTCTTGCTCTGCCCCCTGGTGGAAACACTCTCATTGGAGCCAAACTTCTAATCCTGCAAAAGCTATTCCCCAGGCAGATCCTCAAGAGTAGGGGTGGAACTATTCCTCCCTCCTACGCTTTGGTTACCAGGTCCTCCTTTTCTACATATTGAGGAAATAGCATCACAAAATGGTTGCTGATTTAAGATCCTAAAGGTTGGTGTCCCACGCTGGCAGCCTGTTGTCACCAAGATGATTCATAAATTCCTCCTTGAGGAACCTGCCTCATGCCTCCTGCAAAGACTTTTCTTTGTCTGTCTTTTTAAATCTTTTAAAAAGATTTATTTTATTATTATGTATACAGTGTTCTGCCTGCATTATACCTGCAGGCCAGAAGAGGGAACCTGATCTCATTATAGATGGTTGTGAGCCACCATGTGGTTGCTGGGAATTGAACTCAGGACCTCTGGAAGAACAGCATTGCTCTTAACCTCTGAACTATCTCTCCAGCCCTCCCCTGCCTGTTTTCAAAGTCACTCCTAGGAGGGATTACTGTGCAGTCAGTGTAAATCTCAGGCTTGCACTCACTAACTCCTGCATAAACTAAGCCTAGTCTTTTTCCTTTCCTCAATTGTCCAATAAGGGATAGTGTAGCTCTTGTCATCCTGCAGGTGGGCATCATCTACACAAACTGAGGAAGAGAAGAGGAACTGGTGTGTAGATGATGGGGAATTTGGGGATCTGAAGCGTTCTTGTGTCTACTTGCCCTGCTTTTGTCCAATGGGATGTACCATTTCTATCTAGTGATGGATGCTCCCAGGCCCACCTGACCTTACGAGCTGATGGGCTGGATAGATCTCAGATTATCATGGACAGGTTGGCCGCATGGTCACTTGATATCCCTTGTTAAGCACTTCATCTCAACCGGGGCCCACTGGCATGCCAAGAGCTATTCTTTCAAATGGTATATAATTCTCTGCTGCAGATGGCATGGCCTCGCTCCAGAACCCCAGAGGTCTTCACTGTGAGTCTCTTATTGCCATAAAATCCACATGGCATCTTTTTCCACCACAGATACCTTGAATCATAGAGTCTGCTCATTATGGGGTCCAACCAAGGTCTCTGATTACTTACCACACCTTATTCATCTGGACGTGTTAACACGATGCAGCAGCTCAGTGAATCAGTGTGTTCTCCTTACACAGACAGACTAGTCCTCGAAGGACTATAGACAGCAAAAGAGTTTGCACCGGACTTGGGCAAGAAGTAAATAGATAGTAGCACCCACTTCATGTCTAAGGCAACTGCTTCTGGACTTGCCCCTGGAAGGAATGGAAAAGGCTACCTTCTCTGCACCCAAACTCAGTTTTTTCTGTGTTCTGCAAAACAGTTGCACACTACACCTTTAGTAACAGTAGTCATTAGGACAAGTACGTGCCCAAGTTTGAGTTGTAGTACTCAGACTACAGTTGTAGTCTCCTTCAGAGTCCGGCTTCTATGGGGCCAAGACTGATGAATCAGACCAGGGCTATGATGGGCATGATTCCGCTGGCATCCCGTAGGTCTTCATGTGTCGGGTGACTCAGTGCTCTCCTTGGGGTACAATGTTGTCTTCATTGCCTTTCAATCTTTGGGCCAGGGGAAAGAGCCCCTTCAAAGTCTTCTCATTCAACCCCTTTACTTGGACTTGTGACTCTGCAGACTGACAAACCAAAAATCATTCATGGGTTTTGCCAACAGTCTGCGACACCCATTCCAGGAAAATTCACAGGCTAAGTAAGTACCCCTTTTTGGGGGTTCCAAGGTCCTATGAGCCTGTTATAAATCATTCAGGCTTGGGTTTCTACTTAATACCTGGCTCCCATAGGCCCGGTTCCAGGAAGAGAACCATGAAGTGCCTCCAGATCCTGGGTTAAATTAAGAAAAACTCAGAACCTATGTCCAATAGTACTGGAGCCCTGTAAGTATGCTCTCATCCCTCTGTGTGGTGACCTGGATAAAAGGACATAGGTCCTCTCAGGGAAATATTATTTAGACCATTGTCATATGTGGTGGCTGTGGTGACTCAGGGCATTTCTTCCTAAGGTGCAAGGTCTTTTTTGGTTAGCAAATACCAAGTCTAAAAACTGGCTCAAGTATAGACGTTTGATAAAGGCATCTGATGTTATTGGACAGCTGCCTGTGGCCTGGTATTCACTCATGATTTTTAAAAAGACTTATTCTTTAATCTCAGTACTTGGAAGACAGAGGCAGTGGATATCTGTTTCAAGGCCAGCCTGATCTATAAACCAAGTTCCAGGATAACTAGGACTACACAGAGAAAACCCTGTGTTGAAAAACAAAAGATTTAAAAAAAAACTAAAAAAAGAAAAAAAAAGATTTATTCTCTCTCTCTCGTGTGTGTGTGTGTGTGTGTGTGTGTGTGTGTATGTGTGTGTGTGTACATGAGTACAAGTTTCTGAGAAGCCAAAGGGATTAGGTCCCCCTGGAGCTAGAGGTATAGGGGGTTAAGTTATTTGATTATGGGTGCTGAGAACTAAACTTGGCTCCTCTGCAAGAGCAGCTGTCAATCTTAACCACCAAGCCATCTCTTCAGCCTAATTTCTTTTAATACATACATAGAGAGCAATACCTTTGCTGTGTCTATCTTTTCTTCTCCTTGTTAACCATCTGTACCCACCTTGATTCTGATGGGCTAAACCCAACATTTAACCTTCATTATTTGGGGTCCTACTCTGCTTACTGTCATCAGGGAGTGGGATTCTGTATCCTCAAGTTCACCATCAGTAGGTCCCACAGAGGACAGCCAATCCCAGGCTCCTCGATATTGAGGATCTTCCATCAATGTTTTCCATTCTGCACTGGGGGCAATGTCTTCATATGCCTGGAGTACTGGATTCCTTTTATTCAGTGATGCGGATCTAGATGGCCATGGGATTTCTTTTTCACCTTCTGGCTCCTCTTCCTAAGGCTTCCCATGTCAGTGGGTGGCTTTGCTAAGGTAGCTAATCACAGGCATGCACTCATCTGAGCCTTTGAGCTCTTGTTCCATCAGTTTACACAGCAATCACTTAGTGGTTCTGATACTCTATCCCCAGGACATAATCTCTCAGGGTCCTGGCAGGGTATGCAGTTCTGTATCAAAGGAGAAGGCAACCATATTGACAAGCTTTCTTCTCAGACTTCATTACTCCATCCTCCTTAATCAAGTGCTCTCGGGGTCCTACTCTACACACACTCCTTCAGCATCTGGGCTCATGTTAGCCAGTTCCACAGCTTTGTTGGCACGTAGCCCCTTTCTCACTTGCCAAGGCAGATACATCTTTAACCACATCACGTTCTGATCTGATTCTGGGCATTACTTTGATAAGAATTAGACCTGGGATAGGTTCTGAGGTGGGAAAGGGCCATCTGCCACTTTGAAGGCAGAACTCTGTTCTTCATTCCCATAGGGACTTTAGATGCTTAGGGTTCTGGAGTGTCTAACTCAGGTGTTCTCACGCCAGGTCTGAGGTTCTTTGTACTGTACTTTAGACAGTTTCTCAGCCTCTTCAAAGGGGACAGAAGAGCCCAGTTGGTTCGGAGGCCACCATATGAGACTTAGGGAAAACCCTGGTTTTTAGAGGCTCTTGAAATGATGCTGTCTGCAATGGACTCCAGGATATGTAGGTCATACGTTCTGGCCTGTGGTCTCCAGGGTCCTCCTGTAGGGAAATGTCTTGTCTTCATAGGTCACACATACTGTGGCTATCTACTCCAAACTGAGACACCAACAGACTAGGGGGATCCCACGTTGGAAATCTGAGTCACTGTCGTTACTGATCTCTCAAAACAGCTGGCTCCTGTCCATATGCTCTCTCTTTTGAGGAGGTGATAGTCTTTTAGAAAGCACCTTTTAAAGTAAAGTTACACCTACATTGAGACTGTGGAGTCCCCGCACATCTCATTCAGCTTCCCTTAGTATTAGCACCTTCTATTAGTGTGGTACATTTGTTACAATCCATAACTGATAATAAAATATTATTACCAGCTCTATAGTTTATCCAGATGTCTTTAGAGCCACCTACTGTCCTTTTTTCTGTCCCAGGATGCCATCCTGCACACTATATTACATTTAGTACTCAAATCCCCTTGAACTCCTCTGAGGTATGGCATGTTCTCAGATTTCCCTTATTTTGAATGGTTTTGGCAATTTTAATGGTTATCAGAAAGAATTTTGTAGGATATCTTTTTTCCTGTGTTTCGACTGAGTTTTCTTATTATTATACTGAGGCTATAAAGCTTAAGAGAGAAAGGGCACAGAGTAAAATGTCATTTTTATCATATTAAATTAAGGGTACTGTGTCAGTCAGCTTTCTATTACTGCAACAAATGCCTGAGATAAATCAATATACAAAGAGTAAATTTCTATTTTGACTCATGGTTTTGGAAGTTTTAGTCTATGATCAATTATTGTGAGATAATCTTTTTGTACACTGTGAAGACATGTCTTTGCCAAGGCACATTCTGATTGGATTAATAAAGAGTTGAGGGGCTGGAGAGATGGCTCAGTGGTCTAAGAGCACTGGCGGCTCTTCCAGAGGTCCTGAGTTCGATTCCCAGCAACCACATGGTGGCTCACAACCGTCTGTAATGAGATCTGGTGCCCTCTTCTAGTGTGTGGGCATACATAGAGGCAGAATGTTGTATACATAATAAATAAATAAATCTTTAAAAAAAATAAAGAGCTGAACAGTCAATAGGTAGGCAAGAGAGAATAAGTGGGACTTCCTAGAAGAGAGAGGAACTCTGGGAAGATGGGAGGTAGGATTTGTCAGTGAAACATGAAGCAAGTCAGATGTACAATACAGAAGAGATAATGAGCCATGCAACAGAATGTAGATTAATGTAAATGGATTAATTTAAATTTTAAGAGCTAATGGGGAATAATCCCAAGCTAGGGCCAAGATTTCATAATAAGAAGTCTCCATGTTGTTATTTGGGAGTTGGTAGTCCAAAGAAAGTCTGACAATAATTGGCATCCAACAAGAGGTACCAGATGATGTGTTAATCTAAGTTGTTCTACAACCAATAAAGACTTGGGAGTCAAATATTGGGGTGAAATGTTGATTGATAGATCAAAGAAGCATCAGAGGACTGACCAGCTGTCCTTCTCTCCACACTTCCCAGATCAAAGAGACCACGAAATCTCTAAGTCCCTCCTTACTCTTTTCTGTGTGTCTTCTCTATCTGTATTTATGGCTTCTCTATGGCTAATTTAAGTCAGCTAGTCACTGACTCCACCCCCTTCAAGGTTAACTTTATTAACACAGTCTTGGAGTGTCACAGTTCAATCAAATATACCACAAAAATCAATTGGCCCTGTGATTTTGGGATCCATCACAAGTTTGCATACAACGGTCAAAAACGAAAAGAGCAAGAAGACTGCAGAGTCCCACATTAACCTTTGCAAAAATAATCCCAATAACCTAAAGCCCTCCTGCTGAGCCCCACCACTTCCCAGTAGTTCCTCGCTGGGCACCAAGCTTCTAACACATGGACAGTTAGGGGACACACAAGAGTCAGACCTTAGCAGGTTCACACTTACAACGTGATTTACCACTGTTGGTATTGGCTTCGACCTACAGAGCACAGCCCCGTCTATCACGGTTTTCACTGTGAATTTACTCTCTCTATATATACTGCCCTTTTGAAATGGTAGTTACTATGTTCAACCCACACTTGAAGAATGCTGAGTTGGGCTTCAGCTCCCTGAAGGTTGACTATTGATATAAGGTGTTTGGAATTCTACTGCCAAGGAGAATTATCTTTTCTCTCTCATTCATTTACTCAGTCATCTATTTGTATCGTTATGTGTAACATGAGGGCTGGCTCGTTGGGGTTACTGTCCTGCCCAGTACCCCACAGCCAGCAAGCCCCAAAGAAAATCACACAGAGAGTCTACATTAGGTTATTAACTGATTGGCCCATTATCTCAGGCTTCTTACTAGCTCCCATAAGTTATATTAACCCATTGTTCCCATCCAAGCCAGGCACATGGCCGGTACCTTTTCTCAGCTGGGACAGGGACACATGCTGCTTCCTTGGAGATCTGCGCGGGAATGCCAGGGAAGCTTCCTGCTTCCCAATTTCTCCTGTTCTCCTTGCTCCACCTCTACTTCCTGTCTGGTTTCCCGCCTATACTTCCTGCCTGGCCAATCAGCATTTATTTAAAACATGATTGACAGAATTGTCCCGCACCAGTTATGAATTCATGAATATCTGTTTTGTGCTGTAGTTGGATTTTCTTTGGACCATCAGTTCCTGAAAAGTAGCATGGGGACTTCTTATTAATTATGAAAGTTTGGCCTTAGCTTAGGCTTGTTCCCAACTGTCTCTTAAAACTTATTAACCAGTTTATACTAATCTACATTCTGCCACATGACTTATTACCTCTGCCCCATATTGTATGTCCAACTTTCTCCATATCTTTCTGGCAAAATCTCTGCTTCTCGGATTCTTTTTCTGAGTTCCTCTGTCTCCCTGAAGGTTCCTCCTACCCTCTCCTGCCTAGTTATTGGTCATTCAGTTCTTCATTAAATCAATCAGAAGGAGACTTGGCAGAGACACATCTCCACAGTGTACAAAAAGATTATCCCACAACATCATGCTTTGTATTATATCCCACCCTGTTTTATTTTGCTTTTAAAATTATTTCAACTTTGGCCACTGGGAAAGGTAATACATTTTAAAAAGCTGTATTCACTTTGGTGGATTTTCTGTTTCCTGAATTAGTGATGGAGCGCTAAGAACACCGCACAAACCTTCGCAGCTACCCTTCTCTGTGTATGACTCAGCCCCATTAAACAGGAAAAAAAAAATCATTCTACACCAGAAAAAAACTCTAGTCTGTGATCTACTATCTGAGAACTATCATAAAAACAACGGTTAGATGAATGACAACTGCCAAATCACACTGTAAATTTCTACCACCTGTGCACATGCCGGAACCGTGAATCACTTTGTTAAAAAGAGGAAGAAGTCACAGGGAAAGAGTGAACGTGTGTGTCAGCCAGTGTCATAGTTTAATACTTGACAGGAGAGTTTCCTTGGAGATTTTTGGGTATCTAACAGCCAGCATCATCAGACAAGCCTCCACGTCTTCCTGACATGAGAGCTGTTGTCCACTTAAAGGAAGCCCAGGGGAGGAAGATCCGGCTCGGAGCTCGGTGGCATCTGTTGTTCTTTTAGTATACCCAAGTTCAGTTCTCAGCTTGCAACCTCCTATAGCTTCAGCTCCAGGGGATCTCTCTCTTCTGGCCTCTACCAGTAGCACCCATGGTATTCAACACACACACACACACACACACACACACACACAATAACATCACAAAGAGTGAATGAATTTGAGAAAAACTCAAAGAAATCTGATTACCAGGTCTACTTAATAGTCACACATGTCTTATTCATATTAATATTCATGAATGTTTGGCAAATTACGGAAAGCAAATATGTTGGGGGGCAAAGACCAGCTAGGGTGACACAGTTATGTAGCTTTTCTTGGAAACTTGACTCCACATTGAAAGTGGAGGGGTTTGGGGAGTTGGATACATGTGGGTCCCAGTTCTTCTTCTTCCTTCTTTCCCAGATTGCTGAGGCGGTGACATATTGTCTGTAAAATATTCACGGTTATCATGTTATACGTTGCCTGGGGAACTGTGAGAGCCTGTTTTTGCTGTTTATCATATACTCTTTGCTCTACGAGGTTGACTCATTCTGACTACCTGAAATTTAGAAATGTTTAACCTGGAAAGCATATTAGAAACCACACAATGAATTTTACAAACAAACACGAGACAAGGAGCAAATGCGGCCCCAAATGCCAGGGGAGCTGACGTTTTACTGGTGGAGCCACAGGGTTTATCTATTAAAGTGAAAATGAGATAAGAACTACAAAAACGCTGTACAGTGCTTAAGTTCATGTACAGATCTCCGTGCAGTAAAACCACTGCAAGGAAAACAATTATGTAAATGCTATTAAAGCCCTAGAATTATTGCAGTAAATGCCTGGGTCTATGAACTAATGGGAGCATCATGACAAGCTCTAGTTTGGTTGTTAGAAGCACCCCCACGCCCCAGAACTTTTAGGTCTCAGCCTGCCCAAGTATCCAGAAACGAACTCAAGCTAGACTATAGGATTTCTGGCAACTACATAAAGGCCAGCATTCCTCAGGAACTTGTGAAACTGGTTCCCATCTGCCAAAAGGAGTCATTTTCCTTACCTCTGGCAGAAGGGACATATGGCTCAATTGACCTATTCCTATGGCTGCATATCAGAGCCCATGCTGGCCTCCAGGTTCCCCATGTCAGTCTCCTGGCTCTTCCCAGGTATTCACTCTCCTTATAACCTGCTAGTCTCCATTATCCCTGCGTTCTAATTCTCTCTCTCTCCCTCCCTTCCTCTCTCCCTCCTTTATTCTCTATCTCTTGTCACCTCACTATCTACACTATTCTCCTATTCTCTCCTACCTCCCTAGCCCTGGCATGTCCCTGGATCCCCCTCCTCCTCCTCCTTCTCCTCCTCCTCCTCCTCCTTCCTCTCTCTCTCTCTCTCTCTCTCTCTCTCTCTCTCTCTCTCTCTCTCCCTCTCTCTCTCTCATATTTACAATAATGGAGTGGTCATTCTGGCAGTTTCTTTACAGTGCTCCCTCACATACAAGAACACAATTCTAAGACCTTTTTTGCCTATATGTTAAAAAGATTGGCTGATCTGTAGGGGTTTCCCATGCCTGTTTGCAGGGCACTTTGTGTAGTGCTCCTCCAGACGTTCGGAAACTGGGATAGTACCACAGGAGAAGGGCTTTGGGTAAGTGAGAAATCGGCTCCTCCTGGGAGCCCTAGAGATGATAGCAGGCATTAGGAGGGTACTCGGGGTAAACAGGACAAGGGCATCAGCCTGATCCAGGTGAAAATGAGCATCAAGGGCAGGTGAGGAGAAGAAAATGAGCCAGGAAATAGTGTGTGCGTGTGCATTGTGTGCATGTATGTGTGTGCGCGTACATGTGTGTGTATGTTTGTATGTGTGTGCTTAGAACATAATGTACATGGATATATGTGTGTAGATCTCTCTGTGTGCATACGTGTGTATGTGTGTGCTCATGCGTGCATACGTGCATGCATGTGTATGCATACGTGCATGTGTGTATGTGTGTGTGTGCTTGAATGTGAATGTGCATGGGCATATGAATGTGGATCTCTCTCTCTCTCTCTCTTTCTCTCTCTCTGTCCCTGGATGTGAATGTTCATGATTGTGTTTTTTTTTTCTTACCTTTCCTTGATCTCCTGACCCAGACATGAGGTCAAAGGAAAACATCACACCCAGGGAAACATGCAGCCATTCACTCTTCTGCCCCAGGAGCCCTGGTTCTGTGCCTGGAAAGGCCATTTGAGGAGCAGTAGGGCTTCCCAACATGAGGAGTTTACCAGATCCCTGGACAAGCACATGGCGGGATGAAAATCAGTATCTCAACAATTAGTAAATGTTAACACCCAAATAAAAGAATTCCCTAGAGCGATGGGATATTTGTCTGCTTGGAGGACGCTGATCTTCAAGGTTTTGAAGAACTGCAGTTTCTAAATTGGAGAGATTCTATACTAAAGTCTAAAGCGCTGGCTTCTCTTGGAAGTGAGGTCTGGTGATTCCAGTTTGGAAATCTTTCCTGGAGCCCAGGGTTGGAGGTGAGCAGAGGTTGCCTTCTTCCTCAAGACACTCCAGTTTCCAGTTTCCCATCGCTTTGGTGCAAGCCTTTGCTTGTTTCTCATTGTTCTCGGTTTGCTCACCTGACCTCAGCCAGGGTTTTGAGCCTCTCCCTGATCTACCCAGGGAGAAAGGAAAATAATAGTGACAGATGAGAGCCAGCACTGAGGGGGTTGACAAGGGAACTGGGCTTGCAGGAGTGAGGCTGCAGGGGAAGGAAGGAGAATGGGGACTTCCTGAAGACCAAGCCTGGGAGATGAGAAATGTAAGATCTGTTGTTGGGAAATAACCCTGACCAAAGAGTCTTGAGGGAAAAACTGTTAAGGGGGAGGTACAAAGTTGGATTTCTGTGGTACTTAACTAAACACAGCTACAAACACCAACTACATGTGCTTTATAGTGGCAGATTTTAAATTTTACAACTGAACATTTATAAAATTTAATTAGGGCTCAGGAGTCTAAGAAACTCTGAGCAATTCCTACCATAGGAAAGCATTTTAAAGCCACCCGGAAGCCATTTTCCTACGCACAGTACAGTGATGGAGTCAAATTCTTTGGTATATTTCAATTTCTGGAAGAAAAAAAAAAGAACCCACTTGGTGTGTATCTTCCCATCTTTTAATGATTAAATGCCAGTCTTGGTGATCAGAATTGTAAAAGAAAAAATATAGAGGAAAATGAGCTCCTATGGACTTATCTAAGTAAAACAGTTGAATTTGACTTAAAATATTCCAAACAGGCCCCCGAAGCTCTTAGAACTTGAGAATAAAAATTACTGTAAGTAAACCAGAGCTACGTGTGGTCAGAGAGGCTGAACTGAAGTCAGCAAGAAACTGCTTACTTTGCCTCTTCAAACAAAAATGAATTGTTTTCATGAATGAGAATTCCTTAATGAGTTACCATCTGACATGCCAGCCATTTTTTCAATGTCAACCACAGAAAGTTTTCATTTGTCTTTTGTTCAGCTAACAGCTGCTTAAGAACAATAGAAGGTCAAGGCCACCAACACAACCCTTCCCATGGTGGTCATGGAGAGGCAAGACATGCCCGCACTTCACCTAGGGAGAGGAGGACCAGGTCTCCTCCACCCGCCAGTCTCCCTCTTGCCCACCCTTCCTTTCCCTACACAGAGACTCCAAGCAGCTGTCAGTGGAATCACACATCCTGTAAGCATGGGGGTTGGGTGGCTACATTAGACTCTATGCTCAGAGGTCAAGGAAAGTGTGGGGAAGCCTTAGCAGGAAGCAAGGTACCAGTGAAGGAAGTTGAATTAGAAAGAAAAGGAGGGTATTTTGGGGCCATAGAAAGAAAACAAAGAAAGAAAGAAAACAGAGTCATTACATCTTATTCCAAAGCCCCAAAGACGCCTTTCTCTGTACTCACACACACTTCAGGGTTGATGACAACTGGGTAGGGAGGAGTCCTTCCCACACCATCCAATCGTGTCCTACTGTCTAAGTGATCTTCACACTGGCTTCCTAGAGGTAGCACAACCCCCCTGGGCCCCACAGGACTGTGATCACCACAGATTGCATGTTTCAAACTGGCCTACCAAACTTGCAACTGACTGGCTATAAGTCAAGAGTTCCCTACATCCTCCTTCGGGTAGGGAGCTTGGTCATGGTTACCAGTTCACTATAAAGGGTACAACTAGGGACAGCCAGAAGGAAGGGGTGCATAGAGTCAGGTATCCAGGAAGGGTAGTGAGTTTCCTTGGGGTCTTTACCCTCCCAGTCCCTCTGTGTTCACCAACCTGGAAGCTCTCCAAAGCCCGTGGTCTAAGGGTCTTTATGAAGAATATTAGCTAGTTTCCACATCACTTTGCTCACAATACCTGGAAAACAAACAAACAAATAACAGGACCCAACCTTTTAGAGGGATCCAGCTCACTAGGGAGGGGACCATGGAGGAGGACAGCTTATGTTACAGTGGGGCCCACAAGCAGCAAATGACTGGAACTATCCAGGGATAAAGCACCTGAAGGTCCGGCCTTCAGCCAGGCACCACCTCCCAGAGTTGCATCAGGGAGCTAAAGTTTCCATCTGGGACATAGTATCCAAACATGAGTACATGGGGACATTTCAGATTCAAACTGGAACGAGATTGAATTTCGAACATCCTGTAGACCGGACTGATGAAATCATTGACCAACAAGTAGAGGGCTGAAGGTGCTAAGCCTCATTTGTTGTTCCCTTAGCAACCAGCTCCCATCCTTAAAGGCTTTCACTAAGGCAGGTTGAAAGAGACTTACCTCCCCCGACTCAGGAAATTTTAGGAGCTCAGTACTAGGACCTGAAGACCAAATTGACCTTTCTTGGTGTGTCATAGTATCACACAGGATAAGGGCATAAATGGAAGAGTACCATAAAATCAAAAGCATTAGACTTGGAGGGAGCCGCTTGTTGGTTCCTGGCCACTAAGCCCCGAAATAATCACACAGAAACTATGTTATTTAAATCACTGCTTGGCCCATTAGCTCTAGCTTCTTACTGGCTAACTCTTACACCTTAATTTAACCCATCTCCGTTCATCTGTGCATCACCACGAGGTTGTGACCTACCAGCAAAGTTTCAGCACATCTGTTTTCAGCAGCTCCATGGCTTTTCTCTGACTCTGTCTCCTTTCTCCCAGCATTCAGTTTAGTTCCCCCCATCTAGCTCTGTTCCCCTATAGCTTGCTATAGGCCCAGAACAGTTCCTTTATTAACCAATGGTATTCACAGCATACAGAGCGGAATCCCACATCATAGACTAGAGGCAACACAGGTCTGAGATGTGCCAAGCAGTCCAAACTTAGGAACTGCAAAAGGGAAATGGGCTTGGGATTTGGGTATAACAGCTACATAGGCGCTGTTTTCGCTAAAAACCACTGACTCTTCACATGGGTCCACAAAGGACTACAAACAAGATGAAGATCTGGCATCATGCTGGGCTGTGGTGGCGCACACCTTTAATCCCAGCACTAGGGAGGCAGAGGCAGGCGGATCTCTGTGAGTTCGAGGCCAGCCTGGTTTACAAGAGCTAGTTCCAGGACAGGCTCCAAAAAGTTACAGAGAAACCACGTCTCGAAAAACCAAAATCTGCCTCCTTTACCTCGAGTTATCTGTTTACCTCCTTGTGCAGGCAAGTTAATCATCCACAGGCATGTCTATCAAAACCAAAAACAAAAGAACCAAAAGAGTCCTAACCTAACCCAGTACTTCTTCAAGGCCAAAGGCAATAAAATAAAATAAAGAACAATAGAGACCTCTCACTGTCTGTTCCTTTGACAAAGTGTGACTCCAGTATCCTAAAGGGTGCCTTAAGGCCTCCAGCCATTGCTGAAAACCGGGGTCACCTTAGCTTTTAGGAATAGCAGAGCCTCACAGAGAGTGAGCTGATGGGCTAGACCCCCACGTCCCACCTGATCTCAAGCATAGACAAAGCAATTGTGGGAACCAGGTTATCCTCTTAAGCAATAAGGGCTTCTTTGGGCAACCTTGAAGAATGAGTACAGAGATAATGAACAAACAGACCACATTTTAACCAAGACTACTTAATTATGCATCTCCTCACCTTCTATAAAGCTCATGCCAGCGCCCCCAACCCCTTCCTACCCCAGTGACGTGAAGCCACTCGGTGCCTTTATCTATACCTCCCAACATGGCTACATTAATTGAGTCTTTTTTTTTGCCATTCATCATTTCTGGTCTTTTTAGTTGGGATGTTAGGATGGGTGGCCGGACCTAGACTGTCAGTATCCCAAGAGATTGTCCTTATGCCTGGATACCCCCAGAAACATTAGCAATTGCAATTCTGGAGATTCATGCTCAGATAGTCCCGAGTGTGTGTTTCAAAGATGGCTTTACAAATATGTTTGCTGTTTGTACCTTAGTTTTAAAGATGTTTTCTAGGCTGGACCCAAGTTCTGGGCTCCAGGAATCTTCCCTCCTTAGCCTCCCCAGTTGCTGGGATTTCCATGGAGAGCAGAACTCAGTACAGTAGATGGGCACACAACATCAGGCAGTTTGGATAGGTACAGTCCCAGCCTTTGGAAGATTTCAGGCTCAGCCCTTATTAGTCCTCCAAGGGACATTTGTGGTCTTTTCTGATATTCTAGGTCCATCTGAGTTTTGTGGGGTTGACACCATCTTCGACTTGCAAGGGTGATATAAGGCCAAAATTGCCTCAGTCACAGAGCCAGATGCCATATTTATAATGACATCAGGGAAGTCTGACCATCCAGATCAAGCCAGCTGAAGCCAGTAGGACTCAGTTCCAGGCCTTCTATTGCAGCTGTTGGGTGTAGTAAAGAGGGGGCTACTTGTTGGTTCCTGACCACTTAATCCTGAAATAACCACACAGAAACTGTATTAATTAAATCACTGCTTGGCCCATTAGCTCTAGCTTCTTGTGACTAACTCTTACATATTAATTTAACCCATTTCTATTAATCTGTGTATTGCCACGTGGCTATGGCTTACCGGCTAAAGTTTCGTCTGGCCCTGACGGGTCTCTCTCTGACTCCGTCCTTCCTTCTCCCAACATTCAGTTTAGTTTTCCCCACCTAACTAAGTCCTACCTTGCTATAGGCCAACCCAGTTTCTTTATTCATTAATCAATAAAAGCAACACATAGACAGAAGGACCTCCCACACCAGTTGGGAGAAGGAAGATTCTTCCTGCTAGGGCATCCTGAGGTGAGGCTGGGTAAAGCCATCCTTCTGAATCATTGTCCCTGTGAGTAGAGAGCTTTCCAAGATTTTTGCTGACCCACAGGAAGTGTGAAAAGGCTTCTGAGACCAGCTAAGTTTGTGCCCCTTGGGTTAATGTGCACACTCCATCAAGTAGCTTGGAATTGCTATCCTCCAGAGAGTCAACTGAGTTGGGATTCCATTCACTTAAAACTGTGATGGCAAGACAGCTCAATGTATAAGCACGCACGCACGCACGCACACACACACACACACACACACATACACACCATACGCATATGACACTTGAGCAATAAAAATAGCAATAATGATGATAAGGATAATAGAAACTCTAGGGTCCTAACCAAGCCTTCTCACCTTGAAAACAAGGAGTCTTAAGTGTAGTCCAGAGACAGTACAAACAACAGAAGGAAGCTAGTAGTGATTGCAAGAGACAGAGATGGAAACACGTGTGTCTCAGTACTGTGACGTTGTCTCAGAGGGTCTGCTTTCTGTTGAAGGAGTCTTTGCCCTTTGGAAAAGTCTCTGCTCTCTGTCACTGTACTCCCAGCAACCTTAACACCAGACTTGAAAGTCTTAAAAAACGAACACCATGGAGTAAGACATAGCCCTCACTTAGCCATGAGTTATCTTTCCTATTGTTAGAGACAGGATAACTGTTTAGTCGGGTTGGTATTGAGTAATAGAAGATACTCCTTAGAAAAAACAAAGATTAAGCTGTGTATGGTGGTATTCTCAGCACTCAGGAATAATGAAGCAAGAAGATCTTGAGTTTGAGGCCAATCTGAGTTGCTGTGAAACCTGTTTAAGGAGAAAAACGTGGAACAGGAGAGTAAAGCAATACCTACGATTGCTGTCTAGTATTAAATATGGTTTTTAGTTCTCTCCAAAACCAAGCATCCATACCAAATCTGAGGCCACATGTTGCCAGTCAGCCTCCTCTGCCATGCCCTCTGCCACCTCATCTCATCATCACAGAAACAAAAGCCACTAGACCACTAACCGGCAATCTAGACAGAGACAAGGTGGATTTTTGAGTCACTGTTTGATTCAGAGTCCATGGTTGGTGACTTTGTTGCTCTGGGCCTGTACTAAGATAGCTCGTCATGGTGGGAACACTGTGGAGCAAAATGCTCACCTCATGCTCACAAAATGAAAGACAAAAGTGGGAAGGGCCGGGCTTCTGTAATCTCTGTGGTGATACCCTCTGTGATCTAAAGCCTTCCCTTTAGGCTCCACCTCTTAAAGGTTCCACAACCTCCCAATAGCCCTAAGCCAAGAAGCAAGCCTTTAACTCCCACTCCTTTGGGGACATTTCAGACCCATCTACACAGCAGAGCTCAGACTGATCTAACATGTCATTTATCCAGATAATTACTATGCATAGCTCTTAGGCCACAGCACTCACCTCAGTGGCTCCCCGCAATGGAGGCTGTCATTTAGCACCCATACTATCTGTCCTGCTCTATTTCAGAGTGTGGCTATGAACTCTTCTTAGGCTTGCACCTTTGGTTAACTCCTGTTTCTTGGTGAGTGCACACCCTCCCAAGAGGCAAGCTCACCCAATCCTTCAACCCGAGGCACTCCTCTTGACACCACCCTTGGTCTGCAGGACCCCTCACCAGAGAAGTTTGCTGAGCTCTACTTTGCTCACTCTCTGCTAGGAAGAGGATTTAGACACCGAGAGGACAGGGATTATCAAAGCCCCCTCTGGACTGCTCATCAATGCAGGACTGCCTTGCTACCAGAACCAGGTCACCTATTTTGTAACACCCAAGATGAGCCCAGGCTAGCTTGCTGTTGTGACGAACCATTCCAGGAGATGTTCTTCCACTGCCAGGCAAAGATACAGGTCCTGGCAGTCATTCCTCAACACCCCAGCACCAGAAGCACAGGCTCCTTTTAGGTTCCCATGGGAATGATCGGCACTGGGGAGCTGTGTTATTCTTTCCATCACTGTGACAGGTACATGGGAGAAAGGTTTAAGGAGAAAAGATTTATTTCAGCTCATGGCTTCAAAGGTTTCAGTCCATCATCAACTACCTCCATTGTTTCTGGTCTGTGACAAGGTAGACCTATCCTGGTAGACAGTGTGCCAGTTGCAAACCTCATGGAGATCCAGAAGTGGGGAGGGGGAGGGGAGAGGGTGCTAAGGCTAAAACCCATCTCCCCAGTTTCTGTCGGTGGAAACCCCTGAAAAGTAATAGTGCTCTCAGTTTCTCCCTAGATGACTATACAATCGTGTAGACCACCAAGAAGTTTTGTTTCTGTATTTTTCCTTGGGAGTAATTTGTTCTTCACTTCTTCAGGACAGCAGTGGAGTGGTCTGACCCTCTTCAGGGTGGCAGGAGAGTCCACATTTACAAGCTCAGTAAAAATCCCTGTTTGACCGAGTGTGGTCTTTTTGTTGGCCTTCTTGGCTTCTGTTCATAAAGTCTAAAGTATTACAAAAAAGACAAAGGGCACTGAAACCAGGCCATCTTCATTAGCCAGTGCTGTGTGGAAGGACGTGTCAGAAGGAAACACTAGTAAAAGGTGGCATAGCTGATGCTTGGGGTTAAGTAACACAGGGACATTTTTCTGAGACCGAACTATCCAGACTCTTTTCTGCCAATCACTGGGTCAAGACTTTCACATTGCTCCTGTTATTTCACCTAAGGGTCTTCCCTTACTGGTCACCAATTAGTTTAGAAACTCTCTTCCCCACTAGAATTGAATTATTAGCAACAGAAGGCAGATGTCACCAGAGGAAATGGCTTAGCCTTAATGACAATTCACCACCTGTCGTCTTCAGGTTCTGTCTCCTTGCTTCTGTCTCCAGGGACCATTTCTGATCGTCCCTCTGACTCAAATGTTTCCCTTCCCTGTGCCCTGTCCACCATAATGCCCTACCCATCCAGTCTTACTGCGTGTGTATCCTTCACACCAGCCTATTTCCTGCTATTTCCCTACTGCTCCACTTCAAGCCATGCCTCTCACCTGCAAACTGCCCATCCCCCTCCGGCCCCTCCTCCACACAGGTCTTTCCATATGTCCTTTTATTTTGAAATCTGAGTCTGGTGGTTCAGCCCCGTTATTCCAGCTACTCAGTGGGTTTAAGGCAGAATGACCACAAATTCAGAGTTTGCTTAGTTGACAGATTGAGTTCAAGGCTAGCCTGAATAAATTAGCAATATCCTTTGTCAAAATCAATCAGCTAATCATCAACCAGTAGGGAGCTGGCAAAATATAAACGGGGTATAGCACCTGCCTGGCATAATTCAACGTAGGGAAAGAGAGGGAAGGCAGGGTCCCATTGTTCCCATTAAGGGCATGCTTCCAATGACCTAACTTCCTCTCCTAAAGATTCTGCCAGCTCCCAAAACCAAGTCTTATAGATATGTGCCTTGGAAGAGTTATTTTAATTAGTTTATTTAATTAGTTATGACGAATAATTTTAGAGTGAATTTTGCTATGACAAAATACCTGAAGAACGCAATTTAAGTGTTTGTTTCAGCTCATGGTTGGAGGTGACAGTCAGTCCATCATGGTGGGGAAGGCATGGCATCTATACTGTGAGGTGGTTGGTCACACAGCATATGTAGTCAGGAAACAGAGGGATGAATTCTGGTTCTCAGCTAGCTTCATCTTGTCTCTTTTTATTTTATCTAGAGCTCCAACCATAGGATGGTACCATCTGCATTCAGGATGTATCTTCCCCATTCCCCTAAACCTCTCTTGAAACATCCCCACAGAACTATCTAGAAGTATGTCACCTGGTGATTCTAGCTTCAGTAAACTTGTCAATAAAGACTATGTGTTACAGGGGACGTCCAGGTCCAAGCTATAGTACTCTGGTCTCTGTCCAACTCTCCATTCTTATTAGTGGCATGGTGCCTGGTACATAGGCTAACAGTGTTTGGTGACTAATGAAAATGCCACATATAGTCATTAGTTAAATGTACAAATTTAAGTGATGAACGAGTCTACTTTCAGACTTCCCCACTAGGACTGTGCAATTGTCTCCCACACCGTATCTTCACAGCATGACAACAGACACAAGGCTCTACTAGAAGTCAAGTGATACCACAGGGCCAGAGTTGCCATCCCAAGTCACTAAGCACTTTTCACCCACCCTATATCTAACTTTTGTCTTTCTTCTTACAGCCCATTCTGAAAAGGATCCCGTAATTTTCTGCATTTATCCTTGTTATATACTTCAGCTGATTATGTTTAGTGAGAATTAACTCAATTTAATTTTTTGATTAGTCAATTATGGTTCTATTGATGTAAAATCTAATTTCTCAGGACTTAGGATCTTGGCTATCTTATGAATATTTTTTCATTTGCAGTGGCGGCTCCTATACCACTCCTCTACTGTGCATCCCTTGAGGCTTTCTTCTCCTTCCTGTATCTGCTGGTCAGAATGCCACCTGTTTCTATCTGTGAGTCTGAGTGGGTTGTCAGTCATCTCTCTAATACAGTATTCTAAAATCATCACAGTACTATTCAACTGTGGTTGCCTAGTTAACGTGGACCAACTTTTACTACAGACCTAGAATTTTCATAAAACAAGAAGATGGTAGGACCCCTTTTCCTAAGTGAATTCTCACCATTATGGAGTGCATAATCAGTTTGCTCTTTGAAGTTTTGACTAACAGTCACAGAAGAATTCTTGCATAGAATAAGTCCTTTACAAATGAAGAAATGATTCAAATTTAACCTTCCCTGTCAAACACACCCTTTCTGGATGTGTTTGCCACTAGTTATGCTGATGAATTGCCCTTGTTTGTGTGCTTATTTATTTTTTATTTTCTTTTAATTTTTTGAGACAAGGTCTCACACTGGAGTCCAAGGTGACTAGGAACTCAATTTGTAACCCAGTCTGGGCTTGAAGGCACTGCAATCCTCCTGACTCAGCATCCTGACTGCTGAGATTATAGACAAGAGCCACTGGGCCTGCTTAATGGGTTGCCTTTGAAACCAAGGACAGCATTTATACAAACAGGCATCTTCCTGAATATGTTCTAATATCTATATTTGGAAAATGACAGTTAAATACCAACCAAAGCCTGTCTGACTTGAAGTGGATTCACTCTATGGGCTCTATGTATGATCTGAGTTTCTATTGAGATGAAATATTCAAGAGATCATAAACTGAATTTTGAAGTAGTCTCATTTTATATATAAAAGCTATTAAGGGGAGCAGGCCTGAGGCAATGAATTCCACAAGAGCAGGATTGAGCCAGCGAACTGGGCCAGACTGGGCCTGGGATGGTGAACTCTATGGGAGCAAGAGCGGATCCAGACCAGGGACATTTGTGGAAGCAGGACACAACAGGCCTGAGGTGGCGAGCTACATGGAAATGGGAATGAGCCCGTGACCTAGGCCAGAGCGGGCCTGAGACAGCAAGCTCCACAGGAGCGAGAAGCGGATCCAAATCAGGGACATTTATGGAGGTAGGACTGAGCCAGCAACCTGGGCCAGAGCAGACCTAAGACAGTGAACTTCACAGGAGCAGGTGCAGGGGAGCAACTGCTGAGTGAGTAAGCCAGAGCTGGAGTCTGCTGTGGGTCTGGCTATGAATCTAGGACCTTCAAGGGAATAGACCTGAGCCAGGACCCCTGTGGGTCTTGGTGTGAGTCTGGTTACTCCTAGGAACTAGGCCTGAGCCAGGACCTCTGCTGGCTGGTATGGGTCTGGGACCTCTGAGGGAGGAGACCTGAGCCAGGTCCTCTGTGGTCTGGGCACACCCAAGTCTGGGACCTCCAAGGGAGAAGATTAAAGCCATAGACCTTTGCAGGACCAAACTCAAGCCAGGGAGCTCCACAGGAGCAGATACAGACTAGGGACATTTACAGAAACAGGTCTGAGCCAGCAATCAATACCAGAGCAGGCCTGAGACAGCAAACTCCATGGGAGCTGAACAAAGCCTGGGAGCTCTGTGCAACCTCCAGGAATACAAAGTAACCAACAGGGTAACTAGAACCATGGCACTGATTGTACCATGAGGAACAACTATCTGAACCTTGGATACACTGGCACCTAGAAGGTTAATCACCAGAGACACAGATAGCCCCAACCACACCAATAGAGGAAAAGATGAATAGACAAGGTAAGAACACACATAACACCACAAAGAACAACACAACACCAGTAAAGTCTAGAGGCCCTACAACAGTAAGTCTTGAACAACCAAATATAGATGAAGAAGAAGAAAATTACCTAAAAAATAACTTCAGGAGAATGTTTGATACTCTTAAAGAGGACATGAGAAATTCCCTCAAAGAAATGGAGAAAAAGAGCAACAAAAAATTAGAAGACATCAGTAAATCCCTTAAAGAAAACTGAGAAAAAGCAAACAAACATATGAAAGAAATTATTGAAGACTTGAAAACTGAAATAGAGACAATAAAGAAAACACAAGCTGAGGGAAGTATAGAAACAGAAATCATGAGAAAACGATCAGGAACCACAAATGCAAACATAAACAGCAGAATACAAGAGATGGAAGAGAGAATCTCAAGCACTTGAGATACAATAGAGGAAATAGACTAATCAGTCAAAGAAAACATTAAATCTAACAAAAGCTTAACACAAAATATCCAGGAAATATGGGACAACATGAAAAGACCAAACCTAAGAATAATAGGTATAGAAGAAGGAGAAGAAGTTCAACTCAAAAGCATAGAAAATATATTTAACAAAATCATAGAAGAAAACTTTCCCAACCTAAAGAAAGATATGCCTATGAAGAGACAAGAAGCATACAGAATACCAAATAGACTGGATAAAAAAAATCCCTTTGCCACTTAATAATTAAAACACTAAACATACAGAATAAAGTAAGAATACTAAGACCTTCAAAGGAAAAAGGCCAAGTAACATATAAATGCAGACCTATCAGAATTATACCTGACTTCTCATTGGAGGCAGTAAAAGCCAGAAGGTCATGGCCAAGCGTTATGCAGACATTATGAGACCACAGATGCCAACCCAGACTACTAAACCCAGCAAAAGTTTCAATCACCATAGAAAGACAAAACAAGATATTCTATGACAAAACAAGATTTAACCAATACTTAGCCACAAACCCAGCCCTCACAAAATACTAGAAGGAAAACTCCAACCCAAGGTATTTGGCTACATCAACAAAAACACAGACAATTGATGATCTCACAGCAGCAAATCCCAAAGAAGGAAAAAACACACAAATTAACATCACCAACAATGAAAACTAAATTAACAGGAGATAGCAGTCACTGGTCATTAGTATCCCTTAATATAAATGGACTCAACTCACTTACAAAATGACACAGGCTAACAGATTGAATACGAAAACAGAATCCATCCTTCTGTTGCATACAAGAAATGCATCTCAACCTCAAAGACAGACATCGCCTCAGAGTAAAGGGTTGAGAAAAAAATTTTCAATCAAATGTATCTAAGAAACAAACTGGTGTAGCTATCCTAATATCTAACAAAATAGACTTCAAACTAAATCAATCAAAAGAGACAAAGAAGGACATGTCATATTAGTCACAGGAAAAATCCATCAAGAGGAAATCTCAATACTGAACATCTATGCCCCAAATATAAGGGCACCCTCATATGTAAAAGAAACACTTCTAAAGTTTAAATCATACATTAAACCCCACACACTAATAGTGGGAGACTTCAACACTCCACTCTCACCACTGGACAGGTCAGTTAAACAAAAAATGAACAGAGAAATAAGGGAACTAACAGATATTATGATTCAAATGGACTTAACAGACATCTATAGAATATTCCATCCAAACATAAGAGAATATACCTTCTTCTCAGCACCTCATGGAACCTTCTCAAAAATTGACCTCATACTCTGTAACAAAACAAACCTCAACAGATACAAAAAATTGGAATAACCCAATGTACCTTATCAGATCACCATGACTTAAAACTAGAATTCAACAGCAATACTAATTCCCCAAAGCCCACAAACACATGGATATTTAACAAGGCTCACCTGAATCATTAATAGGTCAAGGAAGAAATAAAGGGAGAAGTGAAAGATTTCCTAAAATTAAATAAAAATGACCACACAACATACCCAAATTTATGGGACACAATGAAAACAGTATTAAGAGGCAAGTTCATAGCACTAAATGCCTACATAAAGAAGCTGGAAAAATCCTACACTAGTGGATTAACAGAACATTTGAAAACTTTAGAACAAAAAGAAGCAAACTCACCTAAGAGAACTAGACGGCAGGAAATAATCAAATTGAGAGCTGAAATCAACAAAATAGAAACAAAACAATACAAAGAATCAATAAGACAAAAAGTTGGTTCTTCAAGAAAATCAATAAAATAGATAAAACTTTATCCAAACTAACCAAAAGGCATAGAGAGAATATGCAAATTAACAAAATCAGAAATGAAAAGGGGGACATAACAACAGACACAGAGAAAATACAGAGAATCATCAGGTCATAATTCAAAAACCTGTCCTCCACAAAATTGGAAAACTTAAAGGAAATGGACAACTTTCTGGATAAATATCACTTACCTAAATTAAATCAAGACCAGATAAGCAAATTAAACAGACCTATAACTGCTGAAGAAATAGAAACAGTCATCAAAAATCTCCCAACCAAAAAAAGCCAGAACCAGATGGTTTCAGTTCAGAATTCTACAAGATTTTCAAAGAAGAACTAATACCAATACTCCTCAAATTGTTCTACACAATAGAAACAGAAGGAACATTTGCCAAACTCTTTTTATGAGCCTACAATTACCCTGATTTCCAAACCACAGAAAGACATTACCGAGAAAGAGAATTACAGACTAATCTCACTCATGAACATTGATGCAAAAATATTAAATAAAACACTGGCAAATCGAATCCAAGAACACATCAGAACCATCAACCACCAAGATCAAATCAGCTTCATTCCAGAGATGCAGGGATAGTTCAACATACAAAAATCTGTCAACGTAACCCACCATATAAACAAGCTGAAAAAATAAAAACCACATGATCATCTCATTAGATGCTGAAAAAGCTTTCAACAAAATATAACATCCCTTCATGATAAAGGTCTTGGAGAGAGCAGGGATACAAGGAACATGCCTAAACATAATAAAGGCAATATACAGCAAGCCAACATCAAACTAAATGGAGAGAAACTTACAACAATCCCACTGAAATCAGGAACAAGACAAGGTTGACCACTTTCTTCATATCTATCCAATATAGTTCTTGAGGTTCTAGCTAGAGCAATAAGACAACAAAAGAAGATCAAGGGGATACGAATCAGAAAAGAAGTCAAACTCCCGCTATTTGCTGATGATATGATAGTTTACATAAGTGACCCCAAAAATTTTACTAAGGAACTTTTACAACTCATAAACACTTTCAGTAATGTAGCAGGATACAAGATTAACTAAAAAAAATCAGTAGCCCTCCTGTACACAGATGATAAATGGGCTGAGAAAGAAATCAGAGAAACATCACCCTTCACAATAGACACAAATAACAAAAAATATCTCAGTATAACTCTAACCAAACAAGTGGAAGATTTGTATGACAAGAACTTTAAATCTTTGAAGAAAGAAATTGAAAAAGACACCAGAAAGTGGAAAGATCTCCCATGTTATTGGGTAGGTAGAATTAACATAGTAAAAATGTCAATCTTACCAAAAGCAATATACAGATTCAATGCAATACCCATCAAAATCCCAGCAAAATTCTTCACAGATCTCGAAAGAACAGTACTCAACTTCATATGGTAAAGCAAAAAGCCCAGGATAGCCAAAACAATCCTGTACAATAAAGGAACTTCTGGAGGCATCACAGTCCCTGACTTCAAACTCTACTACAGAGCTACAGTACTGAAAACAGCCTGGTATTGGCATAAAAACAGACAGAAGGACCAATGGAACTGAATTGAAGACCCGGATATTAATCCATAACTTTCAAACACCTGATTTTTGACAAGCAAAAAAAAAATGGGAAAAGAAAGTATATTAAACAAATGGTGCTGGGATCAAAGACCTCAGCATAAAACCAACCACACTGAACCTCATAAAATAGAAAGTGGAAAGTACACTTAAATGCATTGGCACAGCAGACCACTTCCTAAATATAACCCCAGTAGCACAGACACTGAGAGAAACAATTAATAAATGGGACCTCCTGAAACTGAAAAGCTTCCGTAAAGCAAAGGACACAGTCAAGAAGGCAAAATGAAAGCCTACATCTGAAAGAAGTCTGATCTCCAAAACATACAAAGAATTCAAGAAATTGGTCATTAAAAGAACACATAATCCAATAAAAAATGGAGTACAGACCTAAACAGAGAACTCTGGTGTAGGAAGGTCCTTCTGTATTTATGTTGCTTTCATTGGTTGAATAAAGAAACTGCCTTGACCTTTTGATAGGGCAGCCCTTAGGTGGGCGGAGTAGACAGAACAGAAGGCTGTGTGAGAGAGAAGGCACTGGGGCAGATGCCATGTTTCTCCAGACCAAGATGGACTTTGATTAGAATCTTCCCGGTAAGCCACAACCACGTGGTGATATGCAGATTACTAGATATGGGTTAAACTAATATGTATAAGAGGTTAAAACTAATGGCCAGGCAGTAATTTAATTAATACAATTTCTGTGTGGTTATTTTGGGGATAAGCTAGCCGTGCAGCCAGGAGCCAGCTGCCAGGAACGCAGCCTGCCCGCACTGGGAGCCGGGCGGGACATAGCCTGCACCCCCTCATTATTACAACTCTCAACAGAGAGAATCTAAAAAATGGCTGAAAAACACTTAAGGAAATGCTCAATATCCTTAGTCATCAGAGAAGTGCAAATCAAAACAACTCTGAGATTCCATCTTACACCTGTAAGGATGGCCAGGATCAAAAACACTGATGACAACTTATACTGGAGAGGTTGTGGGGAAAAGGGAACACTCCTGCATTGTTGGTGGGAATGCAAGCTGGTACAACCCCTTTGGATGTCAGTGTGGTGATTTTTCAGAAAATTAGGAAACAACCTTTCTCAAGACTCAGCAATACCACTTTTAGATATATATTCAAAGGTTGTTCAACTGTGACACAAGGACATGTGCTCAACTATGTTCATAGCAGCACTGTTTGTCATAGTCAGAACCTGGAAACAACCTAAATGCTCTTCAACCAAAGAATGGATAAGGAAAATGTGGTGATTTACACAATAGAGTACTACACAGCAGAAAAAATAACGACATATTGAAACTTGCAGGCAATGGATGTAGCTAGAAAACATCATTTTGAGTGAGGTAACCCAGACCCAGAAAGACAATTATCACATGTACTCATTCATAAGTGGCTTTTAAACATAAAGCAAAGAAAACCAGCCTACAAATCACAATCCCAGAGAACCTAAACAATGAGGAGTCTAAGAGAGACATACATGGATCTAATCTACATGGGAAGTAGAAAAAGACAAGATCTCCTGAGTAAATTGGGAGCATGGAGACCTTGGGAGAAGGTTGAAGGGGAGAGGTGAGGAAGGGAGGAGAGCAGAGAAAAATGTAGAGCTCAATAAAAATCAGTAAAACAACAACAACAAAAAGCTATTAAGTTACATGGAAAAATCTCACAACTTACATATTTCTCTCTGAATACCCTACCAAGCAGATGTTAAAGTAGCCTTGGCTGAAGTCAAATTAATATTTCTTTCATATTTGGAATGTCAAATGAAAAATAGAAAATTAGATGGAAGTCAGTGTGGAGCTTCCTTAAAAAAACTTAAAACAGAATGAACTCATGATTAACTATCACACTTGTGGGTACACCTAGAGAGTTCCAAGTCTGCATATCACATAGATACTTCAGATCAGTGTACATAGCCGATGGAGTACCAATAGCCAGGAAATGGAACAACCTGGATGTCCAGTAACAGATGAATCGATAAAGGAAATATGGCACACATATGCAGTGCAATTTTATTCAACGAAAAAGAAAAAAATCATGACCTTCCCAAAGAAATGTATGAAACTAGAGGTCATCATGTTAGGCAAAATTAGCCAGATGTAAAATTATGAATACCTGTTCTCTTTCACATGTACAGTCTAGGTGTAGGTGTGTGTATATGTGTGTGCATGTGTGTGTATGTATATGTGTACCTCTGTGTTTTTATGTACTGAAACCTTACCTCCCCCCCAGGTTAATTTCCTTTCTTAAAGAATTCTTTCAAAAATGCATAACACATCAGAATTAATTTTCCTCAGACTCAGTATGCTTAATCACATCTTCACTCAGAGTCACGTTTAAATGAAATATTGTTTAAATATAAATGCTTAGATTCCAAGTTTCTCATCTTCATGATTTTGAAGATCATCTCTCCATGACTATCAATAATCCTGATATCCATCTGATTCTTGCTCCTGCTAAGGAAAGTCTTTTCAATACAGACAGTGGACCCCAGAGCCGTGCAGGTGCCAAGTGATCACTCCCCCATCTAGCTCCACCCACTGCCTCCTTCCTGTTTCCACTAAAGTGATTTGCCCTTTCCAGAAAATTGCAGAGTTTTCTCTCTGGCTTTGATTTCTTCCATGTGAGTGTAACACATCTCATCGCTTTTTTTTTTTTTTACCACACCTTTGATGGTTTAGCACTGGGTGCAACCTTGACTCTGAAGTCTCTAGTCCTGGAAAACCATTTCTTACGTTGTTGATGTCACATGAGGGAATGGAGAGATAGAGATAGAGATAGATAGATAGATAGATAGATAGATAGATAGATAGATAGATAGATAGATAGATAGATAGATAGATATTTCCTTTTGAGGTGTTTTAGATGAGGAATTAACCCAAATTCCAATTCTCTGTTTCTCTCTGTGTTTTCCATCTGTTCTTAGTTTATGGACTGTGGCCTGTCTATAGTATGTTGTGTGTCAGATTGTCCTTGTCTGTCCCTGCTGCCTGCCTTGTATTTACTGAACAACACAGAAAATATGGTGTGGGAATGAAATGGAGACACTTTGTTGTTGTTTTTTGAACAGAGATCTTTAACAGAGTTTCATAAGGGAAGAGGTGACTTTACTGATCCCAACTGACCCAGAACCACATTCAAAACTGCACACAGATGTCACCACCCCATGTCCACACGTTGTTTCCAATATTGATGGGCTATTTGCTGCTCGAGGTTGCTTTCAACCTGATGGCTGTTCTCAACAAATGATGAGCACAACACACGTACTCTCTCTCTTTCTCCCTTTCTCCCTTCCCTCCTGCCTCTCTGGTCAGGGCAGGAGCATGGAAGAGTACAGAACAGCACTAAAGCTATGCATTATCTTAGGCTGTCAAGCTGATCTGCAAGGCCCAGTAGGGTTGTTTACAGTGTACTCTTAAAGGCAGGTTAAACTTAACCAGATAGAGCACACACTAGGATAGCAGGTTAAGGACATAGTCTGAAATTTTCTCAAGGCATATTCATAATTTGTTTGCAAAGTCTTGAAACAGATTACTGTCTTCGAAGGGAAAAGGTGTTTTCAGAAAAAAGACAATGCCACAGTTTCTTTAACTATTTTTCTCCCTGTTTGGTTTTGCCTCTTGTTTGGGAATTCCCATGATGCTCTCTGAAGGTGACCATTTTGCTTCAATGTCATTTAACCTTTCTCTTATCCTTTCCTGGTTGCTTTCTTTGAGAATCTCCAGCTTGATCTTCCAGCTCACTGGAAGATCTTCCTATCTCTGTCAGTAATGGTCATTCTGTCCAGTGAACGTTTTCTTGGTGACTTTGTTCTGTGTATTGTATTTCTAAGATGTCTAATAGTTTTATAATAGACACTTCTCTCTTCTTCAGGGCTATTAATAAACACATTTAAAAAATCTTACTCAGGGCCAGGTGGTGGTGGTACACGCCTTTAATCCCAGCACTCAGGAGGCAGAGGCAGGTGGGTCCATGTGAGTTCGAGGCCAGCTTGGTCTACAGAGTGAGTTCCAAGACTGTTTCACACAGAAACCCTGTCTCAGAAAAACAAACAAACAAAAATCTTCCTTGGTTCCTTGGTCTCCCCATTCTCCTATTTTCTTTTTGGTGGTAATGATTAGTCACAGAGCCTCCCGAATGGGAGTTGGGTGCTTTATCACCGAGCAAACCCTCCAGCCCTTTCCCAGTAGTTTTGCTCTCTCCAGAAGCAAATGGGCATTTAGTGAGAGGGAATGGCAATGATAAAGAATGAAGTTTAATATATACATCTGAAAATGTAAAATGAAACCCATCACTTAGTATTGTAACTTAAAATTTTCATTTAAGGGCTAGGGAGATGGCCCCGTCACCAGAGACTAAGTTCACAACCAAAGATTTTATCTAAAAATTTTAAAAAAGGAAACTAGCATAGGGCATTTACCCCCTTGGAGGTTTACCCACAAAGGAGATGGGGGCGATTGAAGCTGAAGGACCTCAGAGCCTAACCCCACAGCTAACGTGGTAGGGTGTGGTTCGCAGTGGGACAGCCAGAGCCTCTGGAGTCTTTCCTTCCATTGGTTTCTTCCTTCGCATGCTATGCGGGACACAAGTGCAGTGCCTGGGGAAACTGGGACCAAGAGACAACTGGAGGACAGCTCCAGCAGGGGCTGGGACACCAAGCACAGCAAGGCAAGATGGGCAGCTGGCAGGAGCGCCTTCCTGCTCTATCCATGTCAGAGCCTTCCCGGGATATAAACCCTGGGTGATCCCAGCTGACGCCCAAAAGAGGGAGAAGAGAACTCGGTGAGCATGAATGCAATACAGGACTGGTTCTGAGACAGACCCACTTCTGACCCCGAGCCTGCCTGGAAAGCACAGGCAAAGCCTGGGAGACAGCTTAAGACAGAGACAACTTAATAAGGCAATTTTCAGAGACAACAGAAGTCACGGAAGAGGAGTTGAAGGTATGGCTCAGTGGTACAGCACTTGCCTGTCATGCAGGAGCCAACACCAGAGAGAAGGGAGGAAGGGAAATAGCATAAGAATTTTAAATGCATATAATTAATAGCCCTGAAAGGAGAAAAAATGCGTAAGTAACTGGTACTTTCTCATTTAATCGATAAGTAACTGATGAATGGATAACTTGGATGTATCTAGTGTGGAGTCTGATTACGATGTCATTTGATTGACAGGGATGGGGAAATGGCTCGGTGGATAAAATGCCTGCCTTGTAAGCATCAGGACTGAGTTGGATCCCTAGGATCCTTAGTGAAAAAAAAAATCCAGTGCAGTAGCATGGGTATGTAATTCCATCACCAGGGAGGTGAAGACGGGTGGATCCTTGGGGCTCCCTAGCTAGCCAGACTAACCTAATCGGTAAATTCTAGGCCAGGAAGGATATTCTGTCTCAGAAATAAACAATAAATAAGCAGGTGGGAGGCTCCTGGAAATGACAGACACACCCAAGGCTGTGCTCGGTCCGCCACACCCATGTGCACATGTGTGCTCTCGCATGCAAGCTAACGCACCCTCACCCACACCCACTCCCCCACACATAGCTTTTAAGGGAAATAAAAAACAGAAGGCCTAAAAGAGAAGTAGGAGTGTTGAGAACAGCAAAGAATTCCTTCTACAAAAGTAGCTTTTGAAACAGTTAAACTCATTTGGGGAAGATACCTTTATTTGATGGAGTGTTTTCTTACTTGATAAAACATTCATCATAGAATTGCCTTAAAACTGAATCTCTAAAAATATGACAACATGTCATAAATGTATTTACACTCTACTTCCCTGAGCTAATTTAATACTTTGAATGAATCTCATCTGTATTGATATTTTAAGTGTTATAATAATGTAAAGGTGACAAACAAATGTTCCTGTTTCTCCAGGGAAAAGAATTCAGCTTCACGACAGCGTGAAGTGCTAGCACGGTGATGGGGCAGAACATGAAGATGTTAAGGGATGTCGCACACACAACGACAACTCCCAATTCAATTTGCTGTTCCAACACCTTCATAAATCATTAAAGATTCTGACTTAAGCAGAATATTTGGAAAGTGAGGGAGTCCATGAGCAAGACACTTGGGTAGTCAAAATTTCTACACTTTACAAGCACACCTCAAGTCTCATTGATTTGAGAGGGATCCCAACAGCTAGGTCCTTTTCCAGAGGCCGGGATCTCAGAACGGTGCACAGACATTTGCTAGGAACTTGGGTCTGGGAATGAGTTCTCTCCTGTATCACTTCAGGGTTCTTTCCACCAGCTGGTGTGATCTGTTCTCCCAGTGATGTTTCCACAAGTCTGTTCATTCAGCTACTCCTCCGTATTCGAGCCTGACTGAACACTCTGACCATCGTTTTTCCAGGGTCAGTGGCCAGCCATGTGCCAGTGCCTTTTCGCTTTGGTGAGAAAACCACCTTGCCGAGGAAAGACTGTACCTCTTCCAATGCCACACTGGATGGGACATATAGTCAACACATTCAAAATAATATGCATGATATTCGATCTTATTAATGAGATGTCACACATGTCATTTGTGACTTTCGCCACTGAGACCATCATTTTTAGAACTAAGAAGAGTCTTGTGGGAAAATGTTCTCACCGCTGGTGAAAAAAAAAATCACGTTTTCACAGAGTTTGCAAACAGGGAAATATTTGTGGGTTTGTCTCATATGTTTTCCTTTTTTTGGCAAAAGCAAAAGGCAGTTTTCTTTGCAACGAAAACGGCCTTTCGTTTTCGCCAATGCTTCACATCCATTTTTGCCAAGCAAAAAGCTGTTTTCCCAGGAGAAAACAGCTCAAGCTGAAATAAAAGGGAAGCACTATTTGTGAGAAATTTCTCTTTTTGAAGACAAAAATCACTTCACTCAATGCAAATGTCACCTGGGGAACTTCACAGGAAGGAAGGTAATAGGAGGGCCGCTGGTGATGACACACACTGATATGCGTGTAGCTAGGAAATAGAAAAATAAGTTCAAGGTCACATGGGAGGCAGATTTTAAATTATGCCCAGAATTCTCTCTCTCTCTCTCTCTCTCTCTCTCTCTCTCTCTCTCTCTCTCTCTCACTCACTCACACACACCTCTAAAATAGTAAAGGTTTGTGGCAAATTTTATGTGTATATTTAACACAAAATAGGGAGAAAGAATGAGAGTTTTATTTTAATCAAGGCTATGATTAAGTATACCAATCTTAAAAATAAAATATCTGCCGCTTTCCTGCATGTGGCTCCGGCTGTTTTGTGTGTGGTGAACATGGAGTCTCCTTGACAAGCTCGATCATCGTGAATTTCCTGGAAACCTGAACCACGTCCATATCTAACCTAAGTCCCTCCCAAGACATACACAACTGTGACACAGCAGACCATAAATCGATAACTATTGATTGTCTAAGAAGGATTTCCTTGGTTCTGAATACATTTCAATTTAATGCATTTTTTTAAAGAGTCTTAAATACACACGGGGAAAACACCTTCATGGAAAATCACAAAGATTGCATTTTACTGTGTTGTATCTTAAAACTTCCCATAGATACAACCTCATCAACTTTATTTGTGTGTGGGTGCCATGCTGGGGATTGAACTGAGGGCCCCATGCATGCTAACTAAGCAAGAGCTCTGCCCCTGGACTTGAACTACAGCTCCAGGCCTCTTACATCGTGAGACAGGGTCCCACTAAGCTGCCCAGGCTGAAGTTGAACTCACTCTATCATTAACCCAGAAGGATCCTCCTTCCTCATCCTAGCTTGGATTACAAGCCTATCACATCACTTTAATGTTTATTCACGATTATCCTTTCCATGTTTAAGGAGATTTCGCAGAACAGCAAAGCAGCAGGCAACCATCCCTGATACCTTGGACAGCGCCAGGCGCTCTGGGTTATCCCATGCTCACGTGATTGACTGGGACTTTTGATTAAGTGAACCTTTCGAAAGCAAACAACCAAGAAAAAAGGAGTGGGCAGGGAAGGAAGCAGCATGAAAAACAGCACACCCGTGTTACTCAATCAGAGAATTAGAGCACTCTGGAAACCCCTAGGGCACCACTTGGAAGCCTTAGGCTTCCTGTCTCCTTGTCTGTCCCTGGAGGCTAGGCCCTCCTGTGTGTCTACATCAGCCAGATGGTAGCAAGACATCTGGAGCGTGTCTACGGGTGCTGAGTTGTCCCTAACCAACAAAGGAAAAGGGGCTGTGGCTGGCTTCATCCCCAGTGGCTCTGGTGTGTGTGTGTGTGTGTGTGTGTGTGTTGCTAGCTCTCCAGTGCTCTAAGAAAGGGTCTTGGGCTCAGCAAGTTCAGGACCCTTGTCTGTCACCCTTCCCTCTCCAAAGCGAATGTTAAAGAAGCTGACATTTATGCACATGAACAAACACCTGCCACCAGTGACTTGCGCCCTGAATAAGGACACACAGAACATCAGGAGCCTGTAATGAAAGCTGGAGGCTGTTACACTCAGTGCTACCAACAGCAGGCATCGACGCACACTGAACATGGCGTTTATTACAATCATCCCCATAAGGAGGGACCGCTGTCATCCATGTGACACTGTACAGACAGTGAGGTAGGAAGTATCCTGTTTCCTCTTTGAGGCGCAGCGCAGAACCTCTGCCTCCCAGTCCTCATTTGTCAGATGCCAGCAGTTCAGTTATATTCTGCTGGGATTCTGCACATGAAATCCACCTCCGAGTGGGTGGAAGTAGCCCCAACTTACTTCCAGGCTGTTTGCAGAGTTATTTTCATTATTGGTACATTACATGCTATCTCTGTAACTCACTGTACTTGGAGAAACAAATGTTGGACTCTGGAAAGAGGAAAATCAGCTTAATAGCCTTGACTCTCTTATCACCGTCAGGGTGGGCATTGTTCTCCATCACCACATATCAAATGTGTGCATCGCTAAGCCTGGGTCTGAGGCCTCAATAGCCCTGATAGGAAAATCATATGATGTGGATTTCAGGGGCAGAATTAGTATTCTGCCTGATGCCTTCATTTTTATGCACGAATTATGTAAATGAGAAAATGAGTGTGCTCCACACCTTCTGCTGGAAAACTTCCTTGCAGAGTTGCTTTCTGTGTCTTGTTGTTGTTTGTTTTCTATAGTGCAAGGAGTTAAGGTCAGCACCTTCCACACCAGTGTACCGTCCACCATGGAGCAACACCTTCAACCCTCTTGCTTCCTACACTTAAGATACTTATTTCAATCCTTAGCACTGGAAAGATCTTAAGCATAAGTTCAATTATATATAGGTAAGGATTTGGTTCAGTTGAGGGAAAAAGAGCTCACACTTAGCTGAGAGCCTTCCATGTGCTAAGCATTTTCACAGGTCTATTTCATTAATTTTGTCTCGTGATGGTTAGTGTTAATTATCAGCTTGATCAAATCAACAATCAACTGGGAAGGGGCCTCTGAGAATGTCCGTAACAGGTGATCGCATTAATCAAGGTGGGACAATCTGTCCACGGTGGGCAGCATCATTCCCTAGCCAGGATTCTTGACTGTGTAAGAGTGGATAAAGAGAACTGAACACAAGTATACACATAAGTATGAAAGTCACTGTTCCCTGCTCTTGGCTGTGGATGTCAAGAGACCAATGTTTTCAAGCTCCTGCTGCCTGTCCATCCCCATCACGGTGGACTGTACCCGGAACCGTGAGCTAAAATAATCTATTCTTCCCTTAAGTTGCTTTAGTCGGGGGTTTGACAACAGCAACAGCAGAAGAAACCAAGGCAGGCCTGCAGTAGCTCTGGGTGGGGAATCTTACTAATTACATGCTATGGATAAGGAAAGGGAGGAATGGAGAGGGGACGTCCCTTTTCGACATGCAGCTCATCAGTGGCAGAGCCAACATCCAAATCCAGGGCTGCTGCTTTTCATATTTGTGTCCTTTCCGATCTATTGCGCAATCTTTCCTAGTGTGCGGGGCCCATGGGACAAGTGCTAAAGTCCAGAATCTTTCAGAGTGCAGCAGAAGGTGACAGCTGGACGCCGCTCAAGAAATCGTGAATGCAATCTGTTCTGATCCACACATCACACCTGGCTTTTGTGTTACAGTTAATAGGACACCTGGATCACTACACATACTTTCTATCATGTTTGTCATGTGTTTTAATGTCCCGTTAGCCTTAAGCTACTCTTGCACATTTGACATACGTTTTCTGCTTCCAGAGACAACAGGTTCTATTGAGACAGCTGCCCAAAACATTCATCCTTAAAACATCAGGATCTCAGGACTTCAGGATATAGCGCAGTGGTAGAGTGCATGCCTAGGCATGTGGCCCTGTGAGCTGTAGAGATAGATGGATAGATAGATAGATAGATAGATAGATAGATAGATAGATAGATAGATAGGTAGGTAGGTAGGTAGGTAGGTAGGTAGATAGATAGATAGATAGATAGATAGATAGATAGATAGATAGATAGATAGATAGATAGATATGTAGATAGACAGATCCTCAGAGATGAGAGCCATGTCTCCATAGCCACATGGGTCACCTGCTCGGTCTCTATGATGTCCCTGTTGTTACTTACTGATAAATCTTGGGCAATTTTCTTCTCTTTGTATATTTTAGTCACCTCATCTGCAAAATTAGAAATAGTAACAGTACATCTTTCACAGCCTCATCTGGGGACATCATATATTAATGTACCTGTCCTTGGATGACACCTGACCTTGCCAAGGGCCCTCAGTCTTTACTGCCCTGTGGCAATAGCCCTAGAATGGAGTCCTCTTTTCTTTAAGGGCCATGGCATGGCTGACCAGGAGTCTGAGGACGCTTCTACTTACTAAGTTTGGGAGATGCGATGCTTTTGTTTTCTGTTCAATGTGCCTTGAGACAGTCTGGATTTTTGCTGTTTGTTTATGGATTTATTCTCCCCTTTCATGCCTCTATGATTTGGGAAAGGTCATGGCATAATTACTGATACTTTACTCTGATTATACTCTTTGACTAAGAACAGAACCTACATCAGAGCCTTTCCCTTGACTTCCCTAGCATCTGTCTTGACAATACCTCATTCCACTTCACTGTTAATAACTTACATAATGTGGTCTACTCAATAACCCACACCATGGGTCTAGAATGTGCTCTGTGTCCTCTAATCGTTTCACAGGATCCAAAAGAATTATAGACATGAAAGTGCTTGGCTTCAAGGACCTTCCAGAGGTATCCTTTGGTTAGATTTCCAATTTCTTCCATACCTACAAGAACCAATCTATTGATATGTTGCCATTTTCCATGTATGCACATCATCCATATGCATATTTATATGGCTTTGCTCAAGCTAATGATGCTTACTATATTTTGATAGCTCAGCGTAGTTATAGCTAAGAAATGTAATTTATCTAAGTGTGGTGGCGCATGTCTTTAAATGCAGCCCTTGGGAGACAGAGGAAGGCAAATGTCTTGTGAGTCTGAAGCCATCCTGGTCTACATAGTTAGTTCTAAGCCAGGCAGAGTTACATGGTGAGATCTCAAGGAAAAAAAAAAAAGGAAAAGGAGGGGAGGGAAGGAAGGGAAGAAGGTATAGTTTAGTGGCACAATGCTGAGGATGGTCTCCAGCACAGAATCCCCAAACAAAACAAAATAAACATGTGTCATAAGGTCTACCTTTAAAATGTTGTCTAACAAAGAATACTGACCCACCTTTAGGGGCCAAGTGTCATGCTCAGCCCAGGAGATAAAACCAAGGACAGAGCAGACATGTCTCCTGCTCTTGTAAAATGACATTTTAAGGGCCATATACACTGAGTATTGTATTGGGCAATCTGGAAAACACAGGGGAGGAGAGAGTAGGATGTGGGGGAATGTGGTAAAGTCCTGAGGGTGAGTACACCAGGGCTGTTTGAACCGGGAACAGTTCTTTCTGCTGCAATGATGTTCAAGATGGTGCCTAGAGAAAGTGAAGAGCCAGCACTAAGAAAGAAGACAGAAGAAACAGTACAGGGAGAGGACAAGGTAGAAAAAGAGTGTAATACTCAAGTTGGAGAAAGCATGCCCATGTGATCAGACCTAGGAAACCAAGGCAGAGCCCATGGTTGTCAGCACAGACATTTACAGTATAAGGCAGACCATGGTGGCCGTAAGTCTATGTGTCGATAACATGTCCAAACCTTTCACTGCAGGCTAGATCTGATGACACAAGGGTCCTTCTTTTCCTTCTTCAGGTAGATATTTTCTCTAACGTTAAATACCAATAGCCTACATCAGAAATTACCAACAATGCCAAAGAAAACAGGCAGAGACTCATGGGAAGGAATAACCTTCTTTCTTTTATTATTTTATTGTTTTGAGATAGGATCTCACCGTGTCGCTGCAGCTAGCCGCAAGCTTGCTATCCTTCATTCACCCTCTATCTTCTCAGTTCTCCAATTCCAGACAGGGGCAGCCAATCCGCACTCAGAAATCAAGTTTTAGATACTTTGCCAAGAGCTAGATGGAAAGAGAAGGAAATAGATCTTCAGTTCTGGTGCTCCTATTTTTAAATTTGTGGTGGCTTTCATCTGGTCTGTTACGAAGACAAAGATGGCCCAGGAACAGCGATTCAGGCTTCTTTGGGTAACGCGTTTAATTGCTTTAACATAAAGTATTGGTATCAGAAAAGGAAAGTTAATCTGTTACAGACACATTCAAAATTCCAGACACAATCCATCAATTCTCTCACAGAAATAACAGCTTTCCCCTTGTCTGGCGATCGGAACTTAAATGAAGACGAGGTGCTCAGAGCTAGGTTTTCTGCTATGAGCTGAAAATTCAAAGGCCAGTGTTAACATGCAGAAGCTAGAGGAAGGGGTGACACACATCCCTTTGATGAACTGACGAACTCTGAGTGTGAAATGAAACTCAGAAAACTGCTCTGTACAATTGCTCGCTTAAGCATTAAGTGTCATTGCCCGGTTTAAAGTGCTGATTTCTTCTAGAATGTGGTTCAAACTGTTATGCTAAGTAACTAATGGAGGAGTATTTAAGAGATGAATGCATTCTGTTTGTGGGGTCTTTTCCTTTTGTTGCTTGCTTTTGTCTTGTCTAAAGCTTTGACTGCGCTTCTTATAATATCTCAAAAAGACTAGAACGGGGAGAACCTCCTCGATGGAGGGCAACGCAAGAATGCTCTCCCACCTCCGTGAGCAGGAGGAAGAGAAAGCCAGTGATTTAGGAATCAGAGCTTCCTCTCGGGCAGATTTAATTAAATACTGAAATGTTAATGCAGCACTTGTCAGTGGACTCTTTAATTACCTTGAAAGCAATACACTCCCCCATGTTCATTTTCCAGATGACAACATTGAAAATCAAGATTTATTAAATAATCACTAGGACAATTAGGACAAGGTCCTCTACAATCTCTATTCTGGGGACAAAATTATCTCACCTTCCCTCAGTCTTATGAGGCCAGTGCTCATCATAGGACCTTTCCTGTGAACTGTCCTAGGGATAATGACCTCCCCAATCTTCCAGAATAAAATCATTTTCTTTTATAATACTTCCTGTAAGAATGGGCTCTAAATAAAAACTTATAAAACACCACCACACGTTGCTTCTCCATATTTTCATCTGCATTTACATCAGAAATGAATTTTAATTTAAGAAGCACAGCAGCATAATATTTTAAGACCAAATTAGCCTAACTACCTAATATAAAATGCTGCTCCTCCAGCTATCACCCTGAGGTTTTTCTTTAGATTATATTGATGTCTTCTTTGCGACCGAAAGCCAGTCTTCTAATTGGAGAGTCCCGTGCACGGAGATGCTTTGGCGGCTCAGGTGCTGCACTTGGTTAAGAGGTATGCACAAGGAAAGGAAGAGCGAAGCTGACCGCGGGATTTGGTGGGTAAACGCTGAAACCACGTTCCAGTAGCCACCTCTGTAAGCAACTGCATTTCACTCTTCAGTGGCGAAGGGTCACAGCCAAAGCCAATCTAAGAGCTTTGGAAGGAAAAGCACAATGGTGATGCCTTCTTGTTCTACAGCCAGGAGCCTCCTGTCGCTCCCCCAAAGACAGTCTAATCAGCTGCTCATAACCCTCTGAGTCTCAGGAAGTCTTCCTTCATGTCAATTTTAGTCTTCTGTTCTTACAACAATTATACTTGAATCATAAATACTCGTAATTTCTTGTGGCAGGCTTTGGAGTTTTTGTATTATATTTTAATATAATATATTGTAATGTTTAAAAGAACTGATGCAGAAGCCATGATGCAGAAGCCATGGAGGGGTGCTGCTTACTGGCTTGTTCCCCATGACTTGATCATCCTGCTTTCTTATAGAACCCAGGACCACCAGTCCAGGGGTGACACCTCCCACCATGGGCTGGGTCCTCCCCCACTGATCACTAATTAATAATCATGGGCTTGCCTACAGCCCAGTCTTATGGAGGCATTTTCTCAGGTGAGGCTCATTCTTCTCTGATGAGTCTGGCTTGTGTCAAGTTGACATAAAACTAACCAGGACGTTAGTGTTACCTATAGGAATATGGGTAAAGGATTACTTACAGGAGCTTGGGAAATTTACCAGAAAACATCTCTCCCTCCCCCAGCAACCATGGACTGGTTATAGATGGTAAGGGGCAAGCAGACCCTTGTGAGTCCCTCTGTCCTCTGTGGTGAGATGTTAGCAGACTCAGTCTAGCACAGGGCTTGTACCGGCGAGCACAGCTGCCAAGAGTTCAAGAGTACACTGGGCATGTCATGCCGGGGACATAGAGTCCACAGCATTCCTCCCTTTCCTCTGGCTCTTATATAATGCCCACTCCCTCTTCTGTGATGTTCCCTGAGCCTAGGAGGTGGGGTGGTACAGATGTTTCATTTAGGGCTAAGTACGCAGCTGGCGGTTATTTGCAGGGCTCTGAACTGTCGTGACTCGCCGTAGTTAACTATCACCTACTGCAAAAGGAAGCTTCTCTGACAAAAACTGACAGCACGATTTATGAGCACAAATGTGCAAATTTAGAAAGCAGCCCAGCAGGCATGTCTCATCCAAGTGGCCTAACAGCAGCCTCTCCACTAGGGGCACTGACCTTCCCAGGCAAAGGCTTTTGGCAAGACTTATAACAAGTCATAAATTTCCTCCTATGGCAAGAACCTCAAATCCAATCGGAAAGTGGTTACCTCCTAACGGCCACACCACTATAGCATCATGGGCACTTTGTGCCTGGCAAGTCAGGATTGCCGCAGTCAGGGTCCACAACTGAGTAAGACTGGTGATGACAATTCTCCCCTATGGCCTGCACGGCACCTTCTGGCACTGTGAAATCTAGCCAGCAGGGAGGAAGCTTCCAGATGAGGTCCAGCTTTATTTCCCCATGTGCTGTCTTCAGCAATAGGGTCTCATCATCTAGTTTTGGTTGGCAACCAAAGCAGTGGAAAGGTTTGTGCTGTTTTGGCAGCCAACAACTCATAAGGAGGTAGCCCATCTCTGGCACGGCATTTTCATTTAATAACCTTATGGCTTCTGGGAGCAGCTTTAGCCAATCATACAAGGCTCCTCCAATCCAACTCTCTGTTACTTTGAAAGCTTTCACACATGTTTATGTTGTATGTGAAGTATATTCTCCCTCATATCCCTTTTCCCTCTGTCCCTCCTTTTTCTCTTCCGTCCCTCTTCCCATAAGGGACTCCTTTGTCTCCTTAAAGTTTTACTTGTATTTTCAGGCCAAGTAAACAAACACACACAGGTAGTGATGGATATATGATTTTGTGTATCTATATAAAAATCCAGGAACCACAAATGAGAGAACATTAAATTTGTCTCTTTGTGATCGGTTTAATTCATTTAATATGTTTATCCCCAGTCACTTCCATTTTCCTACAAATAACATAACTTCTTTATGACTAAAAAATTCCATTCCCTACGCACCACATATTACCTTCATACCACATATTACCTACACATTACATATTACCTGCATATCACATATTACCTTCATACCACATATTACCTACACACCACATATTACCTACACATTACATATTACCTGCATACCACATATTACTTTCATACCACATATTACCTACACACCACATATTACCTGCATACCACNACATATTACCTGCATACCACATATTACTTTCATACCACATATTACCTACACACCACATATTACCTGCATACCACATATTACCTACACACCACATATTACCTGCATACCACATATTCCTTATCCTCCTTAGATGGACATCTATACTGGCTCCATAAATTTAACTACTGTAAGCAGTACTGAAAAAAATACAATGTATCGATGTCTCTGTGACATTAGAGTCCTTTAGAATACTTTTAAATACAAGTGTGACATTCTTGTGACTCTTTCAAGCCTGGTCACACAGTCCATTTCCTCATAAACCAGCCATTACACGCTGATCGTTTTTTGCTGTCCTATACTGATTTGACCTTCTTCCTTCATATCTCCCTGCTCCCAAAACCTGAGCACAATATTCCAGGGTGGTCTTGCCAAATACACTGAATTACTCCATGTCTCCCTCACATCGTGATGTGATGTGATGTCTCTAGGCATACAGCCCCCAATCACATTAGCTTCCACGGTATATTGCAAACATGGCTAATCGTCATCTTCCACTCCGCTGGTCTCGCTGTTCTTCCTTTCTTGATGCTGACTTCTGCAGTCCACCCCACCTCTTCAAAGCACTGGGGCTGTACCTGTCTGATTTCGTTCTCATTTCATTGATCCTGCCCGTATTTTTAACCTCAGAAATCCCACATAGCACTTCTCTTTATTCACTGGTGTGTTTCCAATTCTTTCTGATTTAATTTCATCTGCAAATCTAATTAGCATGCTGTTTACTATATCCCCCCCCCGCTTGCCAGGTTACAAACAAAAATTCTCAGAATAAAAAAAAAAAAAAAAGCAAAACCCAACCAGCATTAACAGGGATTCCGGGAGCCTTTCCTAGCATCTCTCCTCCTGGGATAGCCTGGGAAAATGCAATTAACTTTCTCCAGCTCAGGGGATGGTTGTTTCAGCCACTTTACACCATTTTGATGGACAGCTGTGTCTCTTCCCTAATCAGCCAATTTGGAGATAGAACAATTACAAAAGACGGCAATTATTGAATGCAGTCTGTCATTGCGAAGATGGGGGCTGAGAAGGACAGAGGAAAGAAGATGGCCCAAATTCTAGTCAGATGATAAAAAGATCTCAACTCTCCAGGGAGTGTACTCCTACAGGGGGTGCTAAAAAGGAAGACAGAGGGTGGAAATGCAAGCTGGGTTTCCAGCCCCTCTCACAGGCTACTTCTGATCACAGGCAGCAGTTGTTTTTCCTGTGTTTTGTTTTTCTTAAATACTCTCAGAGTTTGTTTTGTTTTATTTTTAATCACACCCTGGTATTTAAGCAATTGCTTACAAGGCATTTCCTTTCATTTCTTTCTCTTTCTCTGATTTTTTTTTGTTATTGTAACTTAAATATATTGCACTTTATTTTTTTAAAGCAAATGAAATGAGTGGCAAAATCTTTCTGATAATAACCAGAAGCCACAAGACTTTGAAGAAATAGACTTCTGTTCCCTCTTTCTTCTTCAGCCTCGGTAGCTCCAAGTTCCTCCTTGATCAGTCAAGCAGTTGTCTGAAAACACCATGTATTGTCTCCGTCTCTAATATGGAAAGCTGGAAAATGAAGATGCATCCTTCTCAAGTTTAATAAGCAGAGTTTCCGTGGTAAAGCTAAAAAACAGCACAATAAAATCTATCTCCATTTAAATATATAAAATTGGAGCAATTTCTATGATTTCTAGGTAGTTTAAAAAATACAGGAACAAGAGAGCAAGGCAATAAAATAACTCATGTTAAAACTTGTGGATCTTAGTGAAGCAGGTCCTTCCCAGCATAGGCTGCCAGAGAGTCATGAAGGAGAAGGCACAGACCGAAGTAAACAGACGGAGGCCAGGAAAAGCCTTTTCATATTTTAGAGGAGAGACTCACATTAGATCATCTTAGGAACACTTTACAAAACCCTTTGCTTCTCTCCAACTTTTTTTTTCCTATTCTCAGTAGAAAGGTTAAAAAAAATTCCACATAAAATTCCACCTTTTGGGTGAGGGAGGGAGAGGGGAGAAGAGAAAAGGTGTGGATAGGCATGTCTGAGGGAGCTAAGGATTGAGTATCTCCACTGTCAAGTAATCTGAAAATAGAGCATGGGAAACATTTAACACCCAAGCTTCCTGGAACCCTGAAGCAGGTGGAATAGGCTCCAATGAGAAGCCTCCACCGTATTTATACAGATGCTCCAGAACATCTGTAGAACAGCGTGAGATACGGACAAAGGAGGTTGAGCGCTGAGCCTGGTGCCTGGCTTGCTTTCTCTTGATTAGGTGGTCTTTTGCATGTTATCCCATCCCCATTGCTCTCAACATTGTTGGCCACACACCTCTTCCAATCAGGCTGCAGCAATGATCAAATTGAAAGATGCAAACAAAACCTCAAGCTGCATGTAGCTATCAGATATCTCATAACTAAGATTTCACAAAACTTTAAATATTTTGTTGTCACTGAGAGCATCTAGAATTGCTATTAAACATTCAATTTTGTATCTGTTAATCCTCATCGAGTGACATTAATGCTTTAATTTTCAAATAAACTTATGAGAACATAAAATATAAAAATGTTTGATGGCATGGGATATAACTTGATAACAGAACACGTGTTTGGCATTTGTGAGGATCTAGGTTTAATCTTCAGCACTAAAACCATTGTCATCATAATAAGCTTAAAAATTAAAATTACTAGCAAATACTTAATTGCACATACTTTTATTGTTGTTGCTGTTAGAGACAAGATTTCTTTCTCTGTGTAGCCCAGGCTGTCCTGGCACTCCCTCTGTAGACCAGGCTGGCCTTGAACTCAGAGATCGTCCTGCCTCTGCCTCCTGAGTGCTGGGGTTAAAGGTGTGCACCACCACTGCCTGAAATTTTTTTTATTTATTATCAAAGAAATCTTGTAGGTATTTTTTCTACAAGATTTCAATCTTGAAATTGAAGTTTATATTTTGGAATTAGTCTGCCATTTAACTTCTAAACATTTTGCTTTATTTTCCATTTTTTATTAATGATGTGAAGAAAAGAAGTAATTTAATACCTGATTTAAACATTTAATAATCAAATGATGAATTACTAAATAATAAACAACAGTGTAAAGTTTAATTCAATTCACTTGGGCATAAGGGTTCCTCAAACAAAAATACCAACCCTTTGGGAAGAGGATACATATCTACCTACGTTGAATACAGTATAACTGAGATTAACAAGACCACAAATATTGACCCTGACTGAACCCTAAGTGATTCTTCAGTGAACTAAGTTATTATTCACTGGCCAATCTGCAAATGGTCTGGACATTTGAACATGGAAAGCATGCTATTATCTATATTTAGCCTCCAGTGATACATAGGTGACAAAACCACATACAAAACATGCTATGGAAAAATGAATCTGTGTGTGTGTGTGTGTGTGTGTCTGTGTCTGTGTGTGTGCAAGTTGACACTGCCCCTTGGTAATAGCACATCCTGTTGCTGTGACAAAATTCCTGGCAACAATAACAAAAGGGAAGAAGAATTTATTTTGTTTTATGGTTGAAGAAGAGGAGCAATACATTGTAGCAGGGAAGGCATGGCAGCAGGGACCTAAGCTTGGGGGTCACAGGGAAGGCATGGCAGCAGGGACCTAAGCTGGGGGGTCACATTGAAGGCATGGCTGCAGGGACCTAAGCTTGGGGGGTCACACTGAAGGCATGGCAGCAGGGACCTAAGCTTGGAGGTCACAGGGAAGGCATGGCAGCAGGGACCTAAGCTTTGGGGTCACAGGGAAGGCATGGCAGCAGGAACCTAAGCTGGGAGGTCACAGGGAAGGCATGGCAGCAGGAACCTAAGCTGGGTGGTCACAGGGAAGGCATGGCAGCAGGGACCTAAGCTTTGGGGTCATATTGTATCTACAGTCAGAAAGCAGAGGCAGACAGATGTCCATGCTCAAGTGGCTTCCTCCTTCCCTTTTTCATTTGGTCTCCCACTTTCAGGATGGGTCTTCTTCTCAGTTAAAGGTCGCTGGAAACTACCTCAAGGACACGCACATCCAGAGGTGTGTCTCCGAGGTGACTTCAAATCCAGTTAACAACGAAGATCAGGCAATTTGCTAATAGGATGAATATCAAAGAATTATTTGTTTACAGCTGAAGGGCTCCTTGGTGATCATACAAAGACCCTGAGATAAAATTAACGCTTGTGGAAAGAAGCTTAGTGATCAAGACGTCGTACCATCTGGACTCACTGAATCTCGGTGTCCCAGAAAGTAGATAACCAGGTAGCCTGCCCCCACACAAAGTCATGCCGTAAGAAAGAGAGCGCGTACCAACCATGAGGTGTTCCCGTCTAAAAATCACCCCTAAACCTAGTAGATGCAAGCTCTAAACACCAGTCCACAGGAAGGACCTGCAGAAACATCACAAAGGAAACCTGTGGGATAGGGGACTAGGCTGGAATCGTTATGTTTCTCACGGTCACGATAAAAGCGGCTTTATAAAAGCGGCTTTAGGGAGGGAGGATTTGTTCTGGCTCGTGGTTTGTGAGGGTACATCATCATGGTGGGGAAGGCATGGCGGGGTCTACAGTCTCCATGGACTAGAAAGAACTATAAACCACCCCAGGACCCTGTATCTGTCAGCTGAACCCTATATCCAAAAACTCCCACTACCTACCAATGAGCACCGCCAGCTGGAGACTGTTCAAACACAAGAGCCCACGGGGAGGAGCATTTCCCTTTCAAAGCAAAGCACAGTCTAAGAGCCTAGGGACAAAAGACCCAATTGACCCAAAGAATCCATGAAATGAAGGAAGGAAAAAAGGAAGGAAGGAAGGAAATATTAACCTTTGGTGGGTCCTGATGTGAACAAGCCAGCAGTACAACCACACCTCTGGGATAAACAGGGGACTTCCAAGGTGGATCAGAAATTAGATGGCTGCCTTGTCATTCGATGGTTAGAATTATAAGATGCCTTTTCTCAATTAGAATGAACACTGTAATCTTTCAGAGTGAAATGACATTTGAAGTTTGGTTTAAAATACTTCAGGGAAGAAGGGGAGAGAAGGGTGTGTGTTGGGGTGGGTGAGCATGGCAGGAGGAGAGACAAAACACAATCACCACACTGTTGTTCCGAATTGGCCCAGGTGATGAACCTGGGAGATGCAAACATTCTTTTGTGTGTTTAATATTTTTTTCACACTGAAACATTTTTTAAAAAGTCAGTAGGTCTACAATCCACTCAAGCTGTTTGTTCACATCCCTTCCCATAGATAATTACACAGTAGTTTGGGAGAACCAACAGCCTGATAACCAATTATCAATCAGATCAGTCTAAGCTGCTACGAAACAACAGCCCAATAATCTCAATTCTGAACTACTCTGGTTCACATTAGAAAACAAACAAGATGTAGAGGTTTGAATAAGAATGCCCCCCACACAGACACACCACAGGCTCATAGATTTAAATGCTTGGTCACCAGGAAGTGGCACTATTAAGAGAAGCAGTCTTGTTGGAGGAAATGTGTCACTGGGGGTGAGCATTGGAGTTTCAATGCTCATGCCAGGCCCAGTGTTACTCTCTTCCTGCTGTCTGTGCATCCAGATGTAGAACTCTCCGCTTCTCCCCAGCACCAGTCTCCTTCGCACTGCCATGCCTCCTGCCATGGCAGTAATGGATTAAACCTCAGAACCTGTAAGCCAGCCCCAGTGAAATGTTTTCTTTTATAAGAGTTGCCATTGTCATGGTGTCTCTTCACAGTGACTAAGGCACAGACAACAAGGGCTCACCTCCTGTTCAGTGTCCTTTGAGGAAAGGACATCATTTCTGTAGAGCCTGGTGATGTTGAGGTCTGTGACTGTATCCCAAGCTAGTGGAAGATGTGAAGAGTGTAGAGGGAAGGAGAAAGGACTACCTACAGAGATGCTGTTACACAATGATCATCCTCTTTCCCTATTGATAGAAGGCTCCGTCCTGCTCCTGCATGGTCATAACCACAGCCCAGAACCCTAGGCTTTGAGATGCACTGGATAAAAACAACATCAAATTATGAAGAACGTGATACACACCACTTGTATATAACTGAAAAGCAAACTAGAGCTGAGCCTAGTGGTACATGTCTGTAATCTCAGCACTTGGGAGGTAGAGTCAGGAGATCAGGAGTGCAATGTCATCCTCAGCTATGTAGTGATTTCAAGCCCATAGTGAATTCAAGGCCAGCCTGGGCTACATGAGGCCCCATCTTAAGCAAGAAAGTAAATCACCTAATTTTTACCTGTGTCTCCTTCCCTATTTCCAACAGGAGTAAAGCCACTCACAGCTATGTCATTACATCTCTGTGCGGGAGTCTATGTAGTGCCGGGAACTGATTCCTGGGTTTCAAGACTGCTGGGTAAGATCTCTACCACATGACATTCCAATCTGGGCATCCTTGTCAACACACACTTCCCATGGTAGATGGAGGGAGGGAAAACATTCCTCTCTTGGGAAGGAGCTCCACCCCACACATGAGTTCTTCACTCCAGAAGAGCAGTGACTGGCCTCAAGGGGATGTGAAGGATGCACCTGGAGAACATAGAGGAGGTAGAAGATGATGTCCGGATGTAAATGTGCCTTAAGTTTTAAAATATATAGTTCCCCTTGGGTCTTTGTTTTACGGTGCCAGTGGTTTTATTTTAGGTGGCTATGCAGTCTTGATTTTATTCACTAGCTCACCAATGCAACAGATTTCTTTTTATGTCCAGGAAAACACGTACTCCAGTTACCCTGTGCAGAGGAGTAAGGCTGCTGCACATAAAAGGACCCCAGAATCACACCCCATCCTGCAGTTCCAAGCACACACGGCTCCTCAACCCCTCTCTGGAGAGCAGAGAGGCATAACACTGAGCGGCTGTTTGAAGGGTGGAACAAAAGCTCACCCCCATGTCTTGGAGCTAACAGAAGGAAAAGGACATTTACATAAGATGAGACGCCAATAAATCGGAAAGTTCAATGTGCTTAGAAATAGACAGTGGCGGGGACAATGACAGGGAAATCAAATCGCTGCGGCAGATTGCATCTTTCATGTTTCATTTGCGTTTAATTCCTAAAGAAGGCAGAGGTTCAAAGGAATGGCTCACCCCCAGACTCCTCCTCCTCAAAAACTTCTGCCCACCCCTCAAACGCCAAAGCCCAGAGACACCCCCTGTTCGTTACACTTGAACCGATCATTTTTCATTCGATACTTATTGATTAGAAGCAATGTTCATCTGAGCCTCAGCCACAAAGTCGTGTTTCAATCAAGCGAAGATGGACATTTCCAGCCTGTTCCTGTGCGCTGACCCATCTGTCACCATCTTCGTGCCCAGAGGGAACAGCAAGTCCTCTTGCCTCCCCTTCTCTCCCTTCATTGCTCTTTGTCATACACAAAAATACATGGGCAACACATGAATGTGTTTTATCTGTTCTAAGCAGAAACTTTTTTTTGTCAGCTCAGTCAAAAGATGAAAAAAAAAATGGATAGAATTAAATCTCCAAGTAGCAAAGAACTGTTTCATTGGGTTCAACACGAGGTTAGAACAAAGTAGAAGCAATGGGAAAATTGAAATCAGATATGTTTAAATGACTTTAGACAGTGTATTTTATTAGTAAAGGTAACGATATGCAGAGCCATCTGGAAACCGAGACCACATGTTTTTGATGGTCATGAACTTGACACCCAGTGAGGCAATTAACCCTTACTGTCCTGGCTTCCTCCCTAACGTCTCAGGATTGTTGTGTAGTGCTAGTGATGGCTGGAAGCTGACTTCAGTCCGGGCTAAACAGAGAGACTTAATGAACTTGGGCCTTACTCAGGGCTATAGGAAAGGTGGCATCAGCTAGTGTTCCCATCTGTGGTTGCCCTACAGGGAAGAAACAGAGCTAAGCGTTGAGATGTAATGATTCTTATTATAAAATCTGAGGCCTTAAGCAAGAAAACAGGTTAATCTGCTTTGTTTTTTTTCCTGGGGGTGGCTATTGCTGTTTAAAAATTATGGATATTGATATTCACATAGACTAGAGGTTCATTCATTTAACAAGAATTTCAGGATCATCGACTATATTTAGGACAGCAGTATTTGAAATTTAAAAGCTCATTATTTACTCCCTTATTAGGTTTTTATTATTTTATAATTAGGTATTTTTTTAACTTTCCCGTGAAGGGAACAGATTTGGGTTATAATAAAAAGGATTTGTGGCAAAACATGGAGCTTGAGATGGCTCATCTGGTGAAGGCTGCTGGGCCTGACAACCTGAATTTGAGCCTCAAGACCCACACAGCAGAAGGAGAGAAACGACCCTGAAGGGTTGTCCTTTGACACGCTACAACACAAGGGTGCATGTGCATGTGCGCACACACACACACACACACACACACACACAATGTGATTCTCCTTACTAACAAAGAAGCTGCTTTACTCTTTCAACTTTTCATCTGATATAAAATACCATTGCCCAAAAGATTATGCTATATATTGTATTCTTAATTCAAGCCCCAAATTATAGAATTTTAAAATGAACTCAGCCAAATCCCACTGGTATTTGAGAGTGTCAAATCATCATTTCTCCATATTTTGTATTCCAGCGTTTGTTTTTTTTTTCTTTTTCCAACCTGTTCTGTAGACAGGTTTCCAATTTCATACCCCATCTTCAAGTGTGATTCTACAGGAAACCGCATACAGATGGGAAATACTCATTCTACTTCTGAAACAAATAACCCTCTAATTTGATAACAAATACATTTCACTTATATGCAAAGCTCACTTTCCCTTCCAAACCCTGACCTTTATTTCCCACAAAACTCCTATGAAGAAATCCCATTCATGAATTTCATCAGAACCAGAACAAAAAAATATCTAATTGCCTCTTCTATGAAATCTGTATTTATCAATTATGGCTTTCTTGGGGAAATTCTAATTTGCAAAAATGCTCTGCATTCCAAGCTTTAACAGTTGGAGGTGGATGTCCTTAAGGATGGAGGGGAGAAAAGTTCTTTTTTAAATGGCACATTTACTAATTATAAAATGCTCTTATCTCGCTGTAGCCGGAGCCAACAGGAACATGTGCCTAGCACTCAGAAATCCCAGGATTGTCACAACTTGTGCCAGCTGTGGAGGTTATGACACCTGTGCCAGCATCGCCAGCTCTGCCCACTGTCATCTGTTCCAACTGTTCCATCTGCACTGTTTGTACCAATTCTCCCATTTCTGCATCTGTACCTTCTGCAGAACCGTTTCCAACAATGCCAGCTGTGTCATTGGTGCCAAATATGCCAGATGTTCTATTTGTCCACCCTGGGCCAAATCAATGCAGTTTTGTGCTCATTAGTTTTAGCTGGTAGATTCTATTTTACAATTTTTTGAGATGTATTTAGATTGAATCTAGGCAAATATCCCCCTTACATCATCTCACTGTCCATCTTTTCTGCAACCCCAACTTTATATCTGATAACATGGACTTGGTCGGTGTTATCTGGATTTTGTTAAAACAACTCACCAGAACTGGCTCAATATTAATTATGGTAGAGAATCTCCTACAAGGTAAAATTATACACCGCAAAAGGCTGTGGAACACAGTATCAAATTTCCAAATTAATTAAAAGAGAATAAACTTTGTTCTGATAAACAAATCGAGAATGCTCAGAAATCAATATGGTAAGCCGATTAGAGTAATCTGCCACATAATGTCCCATTAAGCTGCCTGTTTATTGGTCTTCTAATTGACAGAGTTTTGCATGCGAATTAATGGTTATGTCATACCCCCATCCCCCCCACTTTCTGAGTTCTGCTCTGGAGAGTATTAACCAAGGATGTGCCTGGGTGGGGGGAAGACCCAGTAACCTTGCTGCTTCAGGGTCTAGTCCTCCGGCTGTAGTCTAGCTTCTCTATTCTCCCAAATGTCATTTCCATGGGTGCCAACACAGCCATTCTTATTCATGTGATTTTCCAGCTTTAAAATTGGAAGGGAATAAAACGTGCTTTCATGCCCACCATCTCAATATTCCGCATCACCACAACACAAACCAAATCCTATTTTTCTTTTCTCATTCGGGAAGGTTCTACTAAGGAACCCTGATGCTTAATCTCTGGATTTTCCCTCAATTTTTTCTCCTCTTATCATTCTCTGGGGGAGGTGGAGGGTAGGAGGGTGAGCTTGTTGATATTTGAAAACCAAAGGTCTACCAGGAATGTGAGTTCCAAGGAACAGGAAACATCTCATTTGCTGACCATGGATTATCTTCAGATGAAAGTAAGTCACATCCGTTAGCTAATGCTTCGAACTGTTTGCTATGAAATTCTTAACAGTGGGGAGAATGTCAGCTCACAAACAGACCCACAGGTCTACACTTCATCTACGCGTGTGTTTCAGAGTTCCGCTGAGATTGGGGGCGGAGTGGGACTTGTAGCTTTCAGGGTCAGACGGATGGGATGGGGGTGTTGGAGCAGCCTACCTCTCCATCTATTTGTGTGATGACGAGCACCCGGAATATGTCTCAACAGCTCTATCGGGCTTTCCAATTCCACACAGGAAACTCTAAGCATGGAAGTGCATCCACCACTGAGGAACACACCTAGTTACACCTTCCTAGACTGGAGCCTGTGTACCAAGGTCCTAAAATCTACAGGGCAACAGTCCCTGAATACTCCTGTTTGGGGACAACACCCTCCCTCCCACACACTCTTCCTTTAGAAGGCCAGAGGTTATTTCTCAGTATATTCCTCCATTCCTCCCACCAGAGTTTGACCTGTTCCTGATCCTTTTCCTCAGAACCTTTCCTTAACCTTTTCTGAAGATGGGGAGGAGACTGGATAAATATCAATTTATTAACAAATGGTACTTTTGTAACAGAACATGCCCAGTTCTGAGTGAGAGGGATTCAACCTGAGTCTGCTGACCCTACTTCTAGAAATGCCACCAACTTTTTTATTCTAATTTTCTGTGTTGCGAGATGCCAGGAAGGAACATCTTAATTAGGATTAAAATAGTCTGTGACTCGTCAGGAGTGCACCCTGTACCTTCTTGGTACATTTTAATTAATACAACTTCTGCTCCCTGCTGACAAAGATGTTTCCGATGGTGTTTTGGCCCAACATATTTACCGCCTTCACTGATGTGAGTCACTTGAATACTTGGAGGAATCCACATACTCCATGGCTTCGTGTAAAAGGGATGGAATGTTAGAACTGCCAGGTGGGCACACACAGCAGAGAAGACTTCCAAACATCTCTCTGGTCTTCTTTGATGCAGATTCTTAATGCAAACACCGAAGACCCCAAAGGATTCGCACACACAGAATAGAGAACCACACATTTCAAGGTCCCAGTGGCAAAGACCTGAGTGCTTTAGAAATCTGTTATTGTTACATCTGCCTTTCTGGAATTAGTGGGCCACCAAGGAGAAGAACACTACACGTTGTTCCCTAGCTGTTTGAAGTCAACAGAGAAGACCACAGGCCTTGTATGTTTCTGGAGTATTTGTCTTCCTACTGTTCCAATTTCAAAGTCCACACTTTTAAATCTGGAAGGAGAATGGAAAACCCTGTCCTTTTCCTTGCGTCATGACTGGGCACCTTGGTTTAGCATGCTGTGTCCTTCCCTACATTAGAGCAGGACAGCAGTTTTACGATCAATTTCCATTACAACAATATGGAAGGGACTGGAGAGATAGTTCAGTGGTTAAGAACCCTTGTTCTTGCAGAGGACCTGGGTTTCCCAGAATCTACATGGTGGCTCAAAACTATCTGTAACTCCAGTTCCAGGGGATCCAGCACCCTCTCCTGACTTCTGAGAGCACCAGGCATACATGCAGTCCACATACATACATGCAGGAAAACTGCTCATAAACAAAAACCAGAATGAATCAATCTTTTAAAATGATATTTTAAAAAACAACATGGAAGGAAACAATGACTCTCCCTGGGGTATTGTGGCCCAGAAGTTACTTTGGTTGCTTTTTTTTGCCATTTTCATTATTTTCTCACTTATTTCTATATGGCGGTATTTTCAGGAAATGTCATATCTTGATGCGCTAATGTTTCAAGACTTGTACTTGGCTCCTAAGTGACAGTCCTCAATTCTAGGATGGATTGATTCATCAGGCAAGCTAGCTCCATCTAGAAGAGAGGTCTGCCCAAATGTAGAAGAGTTTGAGGAATCAGGGTCAAGGTTGATAGAAGACAAAGAAGGGAAAGAGCAAGTCATTGCAGCAACTCAGTGCAATCAATAGGCAAATGCAGATGTATTTTCTCCTAAATGAAAGAAGATCGGACAGCAATAGGAATTAATGACTGAACCATCAAGCAGATTTACTGAGCCATCAAGCAGAGGGCAGCCAAGAAGATTCACCAATCTAACTATAGACTGTGAACCCAGGAGTAAGTAATGTAGCCACATTCACCCATTTAATTGATAGCAAAACTAAGTCTAAAATCAACCTGTCAGCCAGGCATGGTGGTGCATGCTTATAATCCCAGCCCTTGGGAGGCTGAGGTAGGAAACTACTGTGAGTTCAAGTTCAGCTAGAGCTTCATACTGAGATCTTTGCCAGAATGAAAAACAGTTTGAAACCCTAAGAAACAAATTAATTGATTAAAAACAGTAACTTAGAGTTCAGGGCCAGCCTGGTCTGCAGTCTGGTCCAGGACAGGCACCAAAAGCTACAGAAAAACCCTGTTTTGTAAAAAAAAAAAAAAAAACAAAACAAAAAAAAACCCACAGTATCTCAGGGTTAGGTGTTTGGTGCATGGCTGTAATCCCAATACTTGGAAGGCTGAGGCAGGAGGATCACAAATTCAAAGCCAGCCTGACTATGTAGTGAGATTCTGTCTCAGATGCCAACCAACCAACCCTTCTGTGCCTTTGTTTCCTTGTTTGTAAAAGAGGGATGAGAACACTTCCACCTAGCAAATCAAGACACTCAAAATGAGATCTTACAGACAATGAACACTGCATTCATTATCATTATCATCATCATCATCATCATCATCATCATCACCATCATTACATTCATTGTCACCATCATCACCATCATCACCATCACCATCATCATCACCATCATCACCATCATCATCACCATCATCAACATCATCATCACCACCATCATTACATTTATCATCACCATCATTATCACCATCACAATCATAATCACTGTTACCACCATCATCACCATCATCATCATCATCACCACCACCATCATCATCATCATCATCATCGTCACCATCATCATTACCATCATCATATCATCATGTTGTTGTTAGGATTCCTTTTTTAGAAAGATTCTCTCTTCCTCTCTCCTTTTGCTCTCTCTCTCTGTGTGTGTGTGTGTGTGTCTTTGTGTGTGCATGTATGTGTCTGAGTGTGTCTATATAAAGCACATGTAGGAATCTTTGGAAGCCAGAAGAGAGAGTCAGGTCATCTGGAACCTGACTGAGTTTTAGGAGGTTGTGAGCCACCATGTGGGCACTGGGAACTAAGCCCAGGTCATCTGCAAAATCAATAAGTGATCTTAACCACTGAACAATCTCTCCAGTCCTGTCAGGATCCTTGAATGAACCACACAATCTTAACTCTTCTAGGTCATACCAACTAAATCTCACAGGCTATGGCATCAATTGAAAGCTATGCTGTCACCTTGAATCTCATTTCTGTATATTTATTTTGATGATCATATTTATGAGAAAAGAAGTTGGATGAGCCTGGAATTAAGCAATGACCCAAAGGTCTGCTTTCTGACCTTTACTGCACAGTACAGATTCAACCCATGTAGGAAATGAACTCCAAAGGTCCCAAGGGAAACAAAAGCATGATTAATCCAGGACAATAAACAGCACCAAGCAGTGTCATTTAGTTTTTACAAAGAAAGAACATCATCCAACAACAGCAGCCTCACTCAGACTTACTAAGACATTTTCCATAAAATTAATATCTCATTTAATGTCTAAATCATTGTTTGTGCGTGTGGTTCTGAGGATGTGGCCCAAGACCTCTAGAATGCTAAGTATAGATTCTACAGTTGGGCTATACCCTATCTGCTGTGAAGTACTTTATACTTCAGAGTTTTCGTTTGTTTACTTTTCTGTTTTGTTTTGTTTTTTACCAACCGGGTGGTGCACACCTTTAATTTTAGCACTTGGGAACCAGAGGCTGGCAGATTTCTGTAAGTTTGAGGCCAGCATGGTCTACAGAGCAAGTTCCAGGACAGGCAAAACTGTTTCACACACACACACACACACACACACACAAAAAAAAAAAAAAAAAAGGAAGGGAGGGAGGGGGGAGGGAGGGAAGAAAGGAAGAAAAGAACGTCAGGAGTGTAGTGAGCTCTGTAACAGAAGACATGCTTAGCATGCATAAAGCTCTGGGTATAATCCCTAGTAGCAAAAAAAAAACTTTGTTAAAATGTGCAAATTGAATGAAAATCTCTTTGGGAAAAAATGTCAGGTTGGGGTGGGGGATTTGCTGCTGTTTGGTTGTTTTTGTTTTTGTTTGCTTTTTAATGGTCCTGGGAAATAGCTGAGGGTTTCACACAAGCTAACCTACATAACACCGCTGAGTTACACCCACAGCCTCCAGGTATCTGTATTTATAGACTGCTCTCATGCACTCTGAAGGTTGAAAAGCCACTTTGTTATATACACACAGAGAGAGATATTTATTTACTTATTTATTACTTACTTACTGTATGCGTGTGTTTGTCTTTGTGTATTTATGCAAACCACATGCATGCAGGAGCCTGAGGGGAGCAAAATGGTGTCAGAGAGCCTGGAATTGAAGTTACAGAAGCTGTGAGTCATTCTGTGGGTGCTGCAAGAGCAGAAAGCACTCTTAACCTGAGTCACCTTCTCAGCCCTGAAAAGCCACTTTTCCAAGGCTAGTCGGTACTCTTTCTGCTTCACTGAAGCAATCCCCTGGCTGGGGGCGGGGCCCTGGCCAGGGGCGGGGCTCAACAGCACAGCAGCTGCAGGTGCACACCCCAGTTCCAAAGGAAAAAAATAGCAGTTTCTAAGGTTGGATTTGAAATTTTAACAAGAAATTGGTGCTTTCTGTTTGTTTGTTTACAGAATGTTAAATGCCAAAACGGTTCAGATGAAACTGGGTTAACTTTTCCTGTCTGGGTTTCTGTTTCCAGACTCATTTCTTGCCTCGTCTCAATCCATTCAAGTCAGATTGAGTCACAAGAGCCAGAGCTGGACAGGAGATTAGCTTCCCACTTTGCTCCCTATGCTCCTGTATGAGTTGCCTTGCTGTTAACCTTGCTATAACTCCAGATACATCAGAACAAGTGTTGGGATGTGATGACACAGACAGAAGCGTGTTAAGGAGATGGCTCATGGTGCTGGTATGTAGGGAGATCACAAATACACAATGGTATCATATGCTAACGCGGAATCCATAGGGATTGGATGTACAGCAGATAAGCTTTTTTCTCACCAAGCAAATGTTTCAAACCATGTTAAAACCAATACACAGTGCTCTTGCTGTCCAAGCTGTGGACTATGGCAGATGCATGGGGCCCAAATGTTCCCTAAGGCGGACAAGACAGTGAACCCTTCATCCAGAGGCAGCAGTGCTTCTGGGCTAGTTGCATTCAGATATTAGCAACCTCATCTATTGGTCATACAAATATTGCCATCTCTGTACACACAAGGAATTGTCAACTGAAATTCCCTGTTGAAATCCACACCTGCACTGAACGGTCTAATAGGCTGAGTAACTGATTAGGTCAGTGATTGTGGAGAGGTTGGGATGTTGCAGGTCCTGGGCCTAATTCTCTTGGGTTATCTTGGCTCCCTAGGCAGTCATTTCCTATTCACCTCTGGGTGTGATCTAACATCCTTGGATTGGATAAATCCTTTCAGAATGTACAAGATCCTTCCTGTCCACCAATCCAAGCACTAAGAACAGCTGCAGACAGCATCTGAGGCCTCTAGGTGAGGCGTCCTTTATGTGCTGGGACACCACCCCCCGATATTTACATCAATATATTTTAATATTTTTATGATTTTTTTCTGTTCTGTTATTGTAAAAGCTTTGTGAAACTGTTAACCATTTGAACACAGTATTTGGGGTAACCTAAATCTATGTCCCTAGCACAGTTACTCATATTTGGGTTACTCTTACTGTCTTTGAGCCAGGGGTAGTTTTTTTTATTGTTGTTGTGGTGGTGGTTTTGTTTTGTTTTATTTTGACCGAATGCTAAAGAACACTGAGCAACACAAGCCAAATACTTAGAGCATTGTTCAGGAGACATCCTAGCTTTAAAGAAAAACAAAACAAAAAAGAATCCTGACCATGCTTAGAAGACCAGCCCTTGCGAGGCTGAGGCAAAAGCATCATGAGTTCAAGGCCAGGCCTCACTGGTTTGTTGAAGACCCCCATGCTGTAAAGACATCTAAATCCTTCCCAGGGACACATATTCATAGTCTCCTTCTCCCTCCCTTCCTCGGCTTCTTTCTTTATCTCTCCCCCTACCTCCTTCCTTTCCCTTTTGCTTTACTTCTGATGTTCATAATGCATTTTAACAATATTACAAAAGTACAATCAACAATATATGACCAAATGACTGATTGTCTAAATCATAGTATTCTGGATAAGACTTCAGGGACAGGGTGATTTTACATTTTTCAAAGGCCCAGTAGCACCCAGTACCACACTGTTCTCTGTTCTCATCTCTTTCAGTGTTCAGAGTGTAATGAAGGATAGGCCCACTCTCTCGCTGAATTGCCAAGTGATCATTCAGCATCTTAGAGCCCCACTCTGAAGGCTGGAGAGAAAGCCACATCTTTTGACTACAGTTGATGTTCTGAGTTCTAGAGGCCTCCTGACTTTAAAGCCCCAAATTCATTGTAAGTTTAAACAACTCAGAACGTGAGTACATAATCAAGAAATCAAGACTTAAACATCAACTTAATACTTGAGATTGTTAGAATTTTTAAAAGTCAAATGGTATAGGTTGTATTTTCTTTTTATTTGCTGTAACTTTACTTAGTCTTCTCTTTAATAGCCAGTGTGTTTATCTGTTTTTAAAATGCTAATTTGGGACTGGGAAGATGGTTCAGAGGGTAAGAAGATGGTTCAGTGGGTAAAGGCACTTGCCATCAAGCCTGACAACCTGAGTTCAGTTTTCTGGGACTCATGTGGTGGAAGGAAAGAAATGGCTACCACAAGTTGTCCACTGACATCTAAACAGTGTGTACATGCATGTGTATGCAAGTATGCATGCATGCACACACACAGAAGAGGGAATAATATCTTTCAAAGGCAAGTTTTACAAACTAGAATAAAATGTGATTGTCACTGAGGTCTTGGATAGAACACATGGGCTATCATTTATCCCCTTTAACCATCTTTTGGCATCCTCTCCTACCTGGGAGGCAGGTTAGGGGCAAGTGATTGGTAGACTCCCCACCTGACAAAGGAACCTTTCAAACCACAAGTTACCAGGCCATAAAATTACCAAATGCCACCATGTCCTTTAGCTAATGTGCTCAAACATTATAAACCAAGCAACTGTTTGTATCATCATTTCATTGACTGAACTCAGACTTTTTGCTGGAATCTCAGGATGACCAGATTCCTTGCATTAACAATCTCTATGTTGTTAACAAGGCAGCCACGCAGCTTTGGGTGCCTGAGTTTCCAAGTTGGGAACAAACAACAGTGTCATCTTCCTGAACTCTTAGGCCTTCCCCACTTGGAACCAAGACTCTACTATAGCTTCTGGTTGCTAGTATTCCTCTGGGATTCTGTGTATCCTGAGACCAGCAATCACTGGTGTGATCCAACCTACCTGTCAAAAAATGAGAATGTATATTCATAAACCTTCCAAGGCAAACACGGTGCTAGAGACTTCCCACCTAAAGATGAGACACAGAGAATCTCCTAGGATCCATGTGCTTATTCAGAAGTAGTGGGGTGCCACAAAGAGAACACGAGTGACTGGAGACTGTGGGTGCAGTCACAGAGGTGGAGGGGAGCTTTCAAAGGCAGCTTAAGGAAAGATGTGTAGGTTCAACAATTCATGGATACAAGGATCAGTAAAAAGAACAGCATTAGTCCAAGGCTGGTGCCTTCAGATATGTTTTCTGATCAAGGCTGAGGACCTAGCAGAGTCTTCCATGGAAGTTTCCACTGTCAGGCGCGGGTGCACGAGACCCCTGCTTTAAAACCTTCTGCCATGGTTTGTTTTTGTGCTATGGTTGAACACGAGAAACTCCATTTTGAATCTGACAATTTTCACAAAGAAAAAAAATCTTAAACTTATAAGAAAATGTGTGCGATTATGATGTTCAGACATATCCTTAAATGTTAAATGTTCTGCATATATGAAAATGTTAGCAGCGTCATTTAATTTTATTTTGAGCTGCTTCAGTGCTGAGGACCACCAGTCCCCCAAGCCACAACCCAAGCCCCATTTGACATATTTAACAAGCAAATCAATCATGTTAGGACTGATGAAGACTACCAGCTAGAAATAGCATGTGATGGCACTGGGTTAGAGAACTGTGCAGATATGAAGGTGGAAACAGAAACAATTCTCTGTTCCCCCAAAGAGTAGCAGCAATGTTTTTAGCACAGACTGTCTTCTCAGATATTTAGGACCCTCGTTGCAGAAACATGGCACAGAGGGTCACAGAGCTAAGGCTACACAGATATCTACAGTCTAACAGTTGCAAACTTTCCTTGTATTGAGCAGTGGTCATACAACAGGTGCTTACATATCCAAGCTGGTTTGGATTCTGTGTGTCTCCTTCAGACCCATGTGTAAAGACCTGCACCTCAGCATGGCTCTACTGGGAGAGAGGGAAGACCCTGAGAGTGGGGACCAGTGGCAGGTTTTATGTTGTCTGTGAGACTCCAGGCTCCTTCTCTTCACCTCTTATACATCCCAGTCAAAATGTGCTGCCTTGCACCAGATCTAAAAGCAATGGCTCCATAGAGCCATAAATTAAATCCTCTACATCTGTGATTCGTAGTAACCTTCCTTCTTCATAATCTGATTGCCTTGTTATTTTATTACAGAAATAGAAAGCTGACCGCCACATTTTCAGCTTCCTCAAAGCCAGCCTCACTGCTCTCCACTAAATTAGGACACAAGAGTCAATTGGAGTCACTTTTTCTACCATTTAGCCATGCTTCCATGATCTAATTCCAATCTAAGGCCTTCTTGGTTAAGAGCAAGAAGAAAGACCCTATTGAATGGTATCCAGAGAGAGAATGTGTGATAAGATTCGCCTTGGTCAAGTCTCAGATATCTGGGAGTTTTGTATATGCTCTAACTGAAGGTAATTAAGCTCATGATTTGATATTTGTCTTGTCTTTTATTAACTTTAATTTTAGAATTATTATTAGTGTGTGTTTATGTGTGTGTGTGTGTGGTGTGGTGTGTGTGTGTGTGTGTGTGTATGTGAGTGCATGCACATAGCCTCTTCATTCATGTATAGTCAGAGGACAACTTTGTGGGGTCCGCCTTTCCACCTGTATGTAAATCTCAAAGATTAGGCTTGCGTGGCAAGTTTCTTTACTCACTGAACCGTCTCACCACCCCTGTCTGATTTTACAGACAGGGTCCTAATGGTCTGAAACTCACTATGTGGCCCAGGTTGGCCTGAAACTCACAGCCATCCTCTTGCCTCAGCCTCCCAAGTGCTGGAATTGTATAAGTATTGTCAGAGGCTGCTTGTTTGTTTCCCAGCTACCCCGATCAGAAATAATCACACAGAAATTATTTGTAATATTGCTTGGACAATAGCTTAAGTATATTACTAGCTAGCTCTTATATCTTAAGCTAACCTATTTCTATTAATCTGTGTACCGCCACATGATTGTGGCCTACTGGTAAGGTTCTGTCTGGCATCTGTCTCCTGCAGAGGCTCCATGGCTTCTCTTTGACTCCACCTACTCTATCTGCTTGGAATTCCTGCCTTGCCCTATTCTGCTAAGCCACTGCTGAAATAGCTTTATTCATTAACCAATAAAAGCAACACACAGACAAAAGGACTTCCCACACCAGGTATGGGTCACCATACCCAGTTACTCACTTGTGTTTTAAATGATATTTTAGGTACTATGAAAATAATCGTGAAGTATGAGTGGTTAAGTTTCTCTCAAGATGTACTTGATATATAAAAGTTACTCATCTCTTATGTTGTGGCTAAAAATAGTGTGTGTGTGTGTGTGTGTGTGCAAGTGCACACATGCACGCACATTAAGTAATGGGTCAAAGTTCTCACATGAGTCTTATTCTCAAAACACACCAGGAAGAAACAGAAAATAAGATAAAGTAATTAATTAAAAGGAATCCAAACTGAAACAAGACCTCAGAAATATGATCTAGGGCAAAGTGCAAATTGCTATACTTTATACCTCCCCACAGCCTGCCCCGTGAAGGATGTCTCCTCCTTGAGCATTCTGTCAGCTCACCTTATACAGTCTCAACATTTAACACTCATTCCTTGCCTTCTTCCCAGGATGTTTTTTTCCAAAATGCCCCAAGCATGCTGTATGACTCTATGTTTCTGACAGGGTGATAGCCACCTCCATAAAAAAAATAAGGCCTTCTTTCATTTGCCCCTGTGCCCTCAGGGTCTTCCTCAGTGTCTGCGTAGTATATGGTCAGTAAGCTCTTTTTCTAGAATAGTCAGTGAGTGCTTGAGGCCCACCTTCCCAGTCAGAATACTTCACTGCATTGGAGTTTTTCTTGAAGCAATTGTCTCACAAGTCAGCAAAGGGCTGAGATATGACTTGAAGGCCTATGTTTCCAGAGGAATAACAGACAAGATGGGGTTGGGGCTTGGGAGTCTATTTAGGAAAGTCATAGGTATAACCATAAATTCCATTCATAAGCAGGGAAGGATAGGGGGCTGATTCCCTGCTGGGGACAGCTGAGGATCCTGGGGCTTTCATAGGCAGCGATGTGGAAACAGTTCTCCAAGGTCATAATCCACTTGGGCAGTTCCTACTTGCCCTTCTTAGGCAGGCTGCCCTGTTGTATGCCCTTGAATAATGGACCCTGCACACACAGATGGCTGGGTCATATGCACACAGAGAGACTAGGAAGTAGATGAAGTTTAAGACTTGGGCCCTGGGAGTCTGCCTAGAAGTCTTGTTAGACTCTAGAAAGACCCTAGCCAATTGTGCATTTGTCGCTGGGTGCTGTTCCTATACGTGTATGGATAATCTACTTCCCAGGGTCTCTCTCTGGTCTTGAATGTCCCATGCAATTGCAGTTCTTTTCAGAATAACAGCATGGACCCTCCCAAGTCAGTCCCTTTGGCTCTTCTCAGCACCCCACCACTGCCCATGGTCCTGTCTGACTCCCCCCACCCTGTTTATCTTAAATTAAAACCAGTATTTGATCCTACTGAGCTTTTTCTTGACCAGAACCTGGGAGCATGCAGGCAAGGGCCTTGTTTTCCTGGGACATCCTCTTTCTAGTCTTTCTCTCCCACTCAGAACACAGTTCTCCCCCACCCACCCACCCAGAATTCCTCTGGACAGTGAAAAGACCCCTGGAAGTCTTAACAGAAAAAGAACTCAAGGCCACCCTGGCAAGGGAGTCCCCCGGGGATCTGCACCCATACCTGATACAATAACTTTTGACTAAGCTCGCCAGTACTAGTTAACTTCAGTTACTCAATTAGTCCACCTTCGTGTGGGCAATTCCTCCACTGCTGACTAGAGTCAGGTAGAGGTAACTCCTCCAAACTCCTCTCACACAAAGTTATTAACATTCTCACAGAGGAAAGGTCTTTCCTAACCCAGGACACTCAGTTTTCCCTGAGGCCAAACCGCTGTTATCCCACACAGCAAGATATTAAACACCACTTCCTTAAAAACAGGTTTCCCCTGCCCTCTAAAGAGGCCCCTCTACCTTTCTCTGTGCACATCACATTTCCTTCTCAGAATATGAAATTACATACGCATTTATTTACTCCCGGCCTGTACTTTCCTTCAAACCACAGGTTGCACAGAACTGTGCACTTTGACTGTCTTTACTGTATGGGAATCCATGTGACAAAACTCAGCCCCTAACTGGCTGAGGCCTTCTACTGATATTTAGGGGAGAGCTGTTACTGGCTTGACAACAACCAGCATCATTTCTTTCTTTTTTTTTTTTTTTCTGGCTGTTTCCACAGTGCACAGGAAGGCACAGAGCCCTTGGGCTGAGGTCAAGCACTTCTAGCAGGCAGAAGCAAGGGACCTGGTTGTGACAGCAGTCTCTGGGCTCAGAAGTTTCCTCCTCAAGCACACAGGAGATACATGCCACCCCAAGGGTCCTATGGTGTCTGCTGCCTATGGCTTCCCCAACAGGCTAGCTCTTATGCACTTGCTTTGTGAGCCAATGTGGGCCAGCCAAGGGCAACTCACCAGTGCCAATGAAATGGTCTTAACCAGGTTTCCTGTGACACTTTTTTCCCAAAGGGTATTTGGTTTTCAGACATGGGTTCATCACTTATATAAATCTTCCCCATCCTCACTGAGGAGGAAAAGTAGGTAGAGGGTCCCCTTCAACAGCTTCTCAGGGCCTGAGGGAAGAAGCAGGGAGACTTCCAGGGTTCTGGTACTAAGGGAAGTTTCTGAGATTCTGCCCTTTTCTCCACTCTCTCATCTGCGACAGTGTTGAGCCACAATAGTAATCCCAGTGGGTCATCAGAAGGTTGTGTTGAGATCAGGGTCAAGTGTCACTCAGGATCTCCCCCATAAGACCCAGCACCACAGACTTTGTGCACATCATAAATGCAGCACAAGTGAGAAGAGAAGAGGAGAGGAGAGGAAGGGAAGGGAGGGGAGAGGCTGGGGGGAAGGGAGGGGAGGAGTGGGACGGAAAGGGAAGGGAGGGGAGGGGAGGAATGAGGGGGAAAGGGAGGGGAGGAGAGGAGAGGGAAAGAGAGGAGAGGAGAAAGGAGGGGAGAAGAAGGGTGGAGAGGAGAGGGAAGAGGAGAGGAGAGGGGTGATGGAGGGGAATCACAGCTTCCACCAAGAATTCAGTCTTGTCCAATCTGGGTTAATCTTGGGAAACCATTAGCTTGGAAGTTACTTGCTTCAGCTATTTTTATTTTCTTCTCTTCTTTCCTACACAGAGGGAAATTTAGGTGGAAGCTTGCTTAGGAGACCTTAAAGGCTGGAGTTTGCATCTAAGATTAGAAGAAGGCAGGTCCCTCATTTGTGTTACAAATCTCTAGATTCCTGTCCTCCATTAGCAATGATGCAAGTAGTCCAAACAAGGTTCATGTGTTAGGTCAGACTTTTGGTCACTGTGACAAAAAAATGAGAAGATCAGCTAAGTAAAAGGAGGAAAATGGATGATTGGAGCTCATTGTTGGAGGTTCTGATCCATTGTTGCTTAACCTTGTCACTTTGGGCCTGTGATGGCACAGGACATTGTGGCAAAGGTCTGTCCACCCTTTAGTATTCAGGAGGCAAAACTAGAGCGAGGAAGGATGCCGGGATCTCGGTACGTCTATGTAGGCATGCCAGTGATGAACTACCATCCTCCCTTCAAAGACTCCACTCAACAGCGCCATGGGCTGGAGACCAGGCAACCATGCAGTAGCCTTTGGAGAAATACTTTTAGCCAATAGCAACTCAAGGAAGGGACTGTTGTCCCTCCCTGGAGAACTCATCAGGAGACAGCTGTGACATGCTGCCTAACTTGGGACAGGACAAAATTGAATTTCTTTGAGGTAACTGTGGCAATTGTTCAGCAGAGGCTTACCATGACACCCCTGCCAATTATAGCTGGCAGGAGATTTTCCAGTAAGATTTACATTTAATATAGAAAGAAGTGTGTGTGTGTCAGAGGGTCATGGGTGTGCTGCCTTGGCATGCATGAGGAACTTCATGGGTGTGCCACCATGACATGCACGTGAAACTCAGATCTTCTTATCTCCTTCTGCTACCAGATCTGGAGATAGAATCAGGGCATCGGGTGTGCGTGACAAACACTTTCACCCACTGAGCGGCCTCACTGATCCAGAAGAAACTGTTTTGTAGGAACTCTGCACTGCAGGCCGAGCCCTGCCACCCAAGGAAGTCGGCAACTCGGATGGTGAGTGAGGAAAAATTGATGACAACACTCAGCCCAGCTCAGGTTTCCGCACTGTCTGGTGTTACGCTTATATTTTTGGTACCCACTGATCAATGAAGAGAATTCTCAGAGACAAAAAGCTGTCATGAATTCAGTCATGCTTTTAAATAGAGTCCTCACTAATTAAATTAGATACGGAAGTATCTACACATTTTCAGAACATAATGAGAATACTCATATAGAGCATTCTACATTGGGTCCCCAGACAAAGCTTGGTAAGACGTCTGGATTCCTTGCACTGTACCATTCCTGGCCAGGTGCCGACAGCCTTATTTCAACCATTGACTTGAGACACTTATTGAAAGGCCTAGCCTTTGAGGCAGGGTACAGAAAGCCATGGATATGGTGACAAACCCAGTCATACCTTCAAGAACCATAAACCAGCAGACCCTGAGTCTGACTGGGTGTGAGGAGACACATGAGTGAGCCCCAAAGGGCAAGACCAGCAGAAGTCAGCACAGTGGGGCGAAGAAACCTATCCATCAGGCTGGGGCTCAGGACAGGACATGGCTTAGTCGAGGTGGCAGAACAGGCCAGTGATCTGCAGGGGATGGAGACACAGGGTATGGTTTGGGATGTAGTAACTGGGCAGGGAGGTGGCATGCAGAAAATCAGTGGTCATTGTGGAGCTGTAGGACAACAAGGGACATTGGGTGTAGAAAGGTTAGCAGACATGGCCCTGTGTGGCATCTTGAGTCTATAGAGGTTTTGACCTCACTCATTTGATATCATTGAGCCTATAGGCATCTTTCCATCACCAGGACTGATTTTAGGACCTGGGGTTAGATGGAGGAAGTTGAGAAGACAGAATGTCAGCCAGAAAGATGCTGACAGGGCAATGGAAGTAAACAAATTCTTCCCACAAGCCTAAGAAAATGGCAGAACATTCCAGTCCCTAAACATGGAACTTTATCATGGAAGTGGGGCGAGGCAGAGCTGGAGGGCAATGGCCCAGCAATGAAGATTACTTACTCATTTTCCAGAGGACCAGAGTTCTGTTCCCAGCATCCACATTGGGCAGCTCACAACCACCTTTTCTCCAGCTTCAGGAAGATGCTACATCCTCTGCACCTGTGCCCATGTATGCACTTGCATGCATGTGCACGGTGTGTATGCGCACACACACACACACACACACACACACACACACGTTAAAGTATTTTTAAAAACTAAAAAGAAAACAGAGTCACAGGGACTCAGCACACACTCCTCGAGATCTTAAGTTATGTGTTAGGGAGAGGAGAACTTTCCAAGTCCCCCTCCTTGTGTATTGCACTTGCAAAATGCATTCCATGGGGTAAAACATTAATACTTAGGACCTCACTTCCCAAAAAAGAAACTGAGAGTGGAACAGCTTTCTGGGCAGAATCTTTGTGGGCTCTCTTGATTCAAATCCTTATTGTAATTCAAGAGCCAAAAGCTTTTCCACACCGCCCCCACAACTCAGCCCAAAGCTGCCTCTCCAGACTGGAGGCGCACTCCTAGAAACAGCCCCTCCCTGGGCCCAGCAGGAATGCTCCTAGAGACAGCCCCTCCCTGGGCCCAGCAGAAAAGCTGTGAAGCTTTTGTTTGTGCCTCTGAAACAGGATGATTAATGTGGAGACCAGCATGCCTTAAAAAGGATCCCGGAGACTGGGGATGTTATCTAACGACACGTTTCTTCAAAATGTTCTCCACACACCTCCCAGCCTTCCCCACCAAACTCATCCAGTGGAGTGGAGAGAAAAGACCAGAACAGTGCAATGCAAGACAAACACACAATGGCAGTGTTTGGAATAGCAAAAAGTTTCAGTAATGGGCTAAAGTCAAAACACCCCCTCTTAGCAGGAGGATGGAGGTGGTCAGGTGGGTGTGACACCTCTGCCTTGAGACTAACCTTCATGCAAGGCAATAAATGAAACCTTCAGGGGCTGGAGAGATGGCTCAGTGGTTAAGAGCACTGCCTGCTCTTCCAAAGGTCCAGAGTTCAATTCCCGGCAACCACACGGTGGCTCACAACCATCTATAATAAATAAATATTTAAAAAAAAATAAATGAAACCTTCAGCATGAAGGGGAAAGGCACAACCTAAGAAAACAGTATGCACATGGTAGACTGGGAGTCTTATCACTCCTCTAATGGGTTGCACATTTTGCCAACTTCCCCCTGAGAAAGACAGATTCTTGGCAGGAGAGGATTTTGGTTAACTCAAGGGGACAATTATCAGGCAAAGTCCTTAATCTTCCTTCAGGTGTGTGCTAGCTCCCCAAAAATCCTTCAAGGCAGCAAAGGTTCCTACTCAAACAAGTTTCTACCCAGCTCATGCCTCAGGCATGCAAGTCAAATCTGGGAGCTTCTTTGTCTTTTTTTCTGTCTTGACCACTCTCAGTGTGAAGTAGAATTTCCAGAGGTTGGGAAGGCTGGGCCAGTTTCCTTCCCCACTTCACCCCTTCCTTTCATAGCATAGGCCAAGTTCAACACCTGTTGTTAATCCCAGAGGTCGCCAGGCCCTGATAAGCAGAAATAACAGCATCTACTCTCTACTGCATGTGGCTTTGTGCCAAGGGTCCCTGGGATGGAACGACCACACCCACTCCTTCCTTCTTCCCAGTGAAATCCTGGCTAACCTCTCTTCCCACTAAACTCAGGTGACACATGGGAAATTGGCCCCATCCCCATCTCTAGAGATAGGTACTCTATGAATCACACTGTTTACTAGGGATTCGCTTTGGAATGCAGGCCTGTGTTAGGCACTGTTTCTAGCTAGAGGTAGGCATTGGATCTAAGTTGGTCCCATACGCCTGGGGCCCTCTCTTCTCTCTATCCACATAGCCAGAGAAGCATGTTCCACCTGCTGCTGTGGGTGGCTATCTCAGAACCATGGGCAGAGAGCTGAAGAGTGCAGGTGGGATGAGCGAGGAGTCCTGGAGTGTGGAGCCAGAACCCGAATCCTTGTATACTAGAAGGCTGTTTGACTCAGTACTTCCTGGTGTGGGAGATAATAGATGCCATGATTTTTTTTAAGCAAGTTAAAATTGAATGTTGTTACTTATAGCCAAAAGCATCCTAACTGATACAGTTTATCTCTCTTCTCTCTGCTCTTCCTCCCTCCCCCCTCCTTTTCTCTTCTATTCTGTCTTCATCTTCCCATTCTATCTCCTTCTTCCTCCCTCCCTCCCTTCCTTGTCTACCTCTGCTGTTTACTCTAGACGTGTGATGTGACCTTAGGCAAATTCTTCTGCCTCACTAGCCTTTGGCGTCTACACGTTTAGCAGAAGAGCTAGACTAGAATGACCTGTAAGATCCTTTCCAGTTTCTCCACTGACAGCAGAAGGCTGTAGGGTTTTCAGCGCGCCTACCGAAAAGGAAAGTGTCACGTTCAGAAGGTGTGCCACTGAAATGAGCTTGAACTAGTTCGAGCTGAAAGCAGAGAGTTGCCCAAGCGGTGAGAAGATGCCTGGAGAGGACATGAAGCAGGTTCCGGCAAACAGCAGCCTTCAAGTCAATGAGCACAGAAAATCAATGAGGCGAAAGCTGTGGACCCCTGAGAATGGACGAGGTGAAAACAAACTGACCACAAAATTGTATGTTCCCTTTTACACTCAGCCAAATATTCACTAAACTGCCCATTACTCTGTGTGCCTGCTGGAACTGTTTACCTGGAGAAGATAAGGAGAAAGGGCTTCAGCAGTCTTATGTATGGGGAAAGAATAGTAGAAAGAGCTGGAACAAACAGAAAATCAGAATGCTGCTGCATGAGTCCAGGGGCTCTTTTTCATCTTGGAGATGTTTTTATCAATGCATATCCACTGTATTGGCTTTCATGAGGGCACTGTCTTATGTCTACAATCTACTTTGAGCATATTCTCCCCCACACCAATCCATCATTTTTTTTCCTTTCTGTATTCATGTGGACATTTTGTTACTTGGAGTCTCCAGTTATTGTATGCTATAGTCACCAAGTGCAGGTTCAGTTCAGAGCAGTTTTGCTCCAGTAAACAGACAAAAGCCCTCCTGTTTGCAGGCCTGGGAGTGTAGCTCAGAAGTAGGAACACCCATAGCATGCCCAAGGCTCTGGGTTCGATCCCCAGCAGAAAAATGAAGGGGAAAAATAACTGTTTGTAGAAAAAAATAACTTTCTGTCTCTGCACATCTACTGCCACCAAGATGATAAACGGGTAGTTTAAGTAGTATTATTATTAATATATTTTCCTCTCTCTCTCTCTCTCTCTCTCTCTCTCTCTCTCTCTCTCTCTCTCTCTCTCTCTCTCTCTCTCTCTCTCTCTCTCTCTCTCTCTCTCTCTCTCTGTGTGTGTGTGTGTGTGTGTGTGTGTGTGTGTGTGTGTGTGTGTGTGTGTGAGGACAACTAGCAGGAGTCAGATCCTTCTACTACGTGAGCATCAGACTCATGTTGACGTCAGGGTATCTTTACTCTCTAACCCATCTTGCCAACCCCAGATTGACTGATTGATTGATTAATTGATTGATTGCCTTAGTTTTACTATGTTGCCAGGACAGTCTTGAACTCCTGATTCAAGACTCCCCTTGCCTCAGCCTCCAGAGAAGCTAGGCCTATAGCTATGCGCTACCATTCTTTGCTGTTGAGCACGAACATGGTAATGGTGTGGCTTTCGATTCAGGGATTAGAACAATGGGTGCTTGGTCTTGAGAACCTAGGAACAAGCACAGCCTTCTGTGTCTTAAGTAGCAATGGTCACGAGAGCTTGGGAGCAGTCTACTGAGACCTACATTAGGAAGGGAACAAATGCTTCTTAACACTGACCCTACGGAGCCCAATGTCATAGAGCAAGACCCTGCCATAAAAACCAAATCAATGTTTCATTGATAAATTTGGTAAAAATACATCTGAAAGAAGATGCATCATGAAAACAGGGACTGGGAAACTGAACAAAGGTGATTACAGATGGGAATCGTGCCTGGAAATAATAATGGGCTGGGGTTCCAGGCCAGCAGCAAAATTTGTATACTAGGAGCTGTCAACTGTGGGTGACGTTGGAATCATCTGAAAAAAAATTCAAAAACATCAACCAAGGTGCTTGAACCCCCACCCCAACAAATTTGTATTCAACTGCTCTATGGTGGAGCTTAAGTGTTGGAGCTGCAAGAAGGGGAAGAAGGGTTTAAATCAGCCCTCACTGCTGATCTTCAGGCGCATGTGTTCCCCAAAGGGCCATGCGTTAAAGGCTTAGGTCTCTGCTTGGCAGTATTGAGAAGCACGGGCCTGGTGGGAGGTCTTCTGCTCATGGGTGTGCCCTTGGAAGGCATAATGAGCACTTGCTGCTCCAGTTCTCAGCACCTACACCAGGCAGCTCACAACTACCTGTAACTCTAGCCCTAAGGAATCTGACACCCTCTTCTGAATCTGAGAACCCCTATATGCAAATACACAAACACGTAGCTACATAAATAAAAAACATGATATTTTTTCCTTAATTCATTAAAAATAGATTTACAAGTTTTAAGGTCAGTGCCCATACTCGCGCCCTCAGGCTTGCAGGTTCTAGAAAGCAGTCAAAACCACTCAAAGAGCCTGGGAACTTGGTCCAAGATTATATGCTGAGTAGAGCACTAGGGTCTTGGAGTCACGGAAACGCTTCTTGGGGCTCGAGGTTGCATTTTCTAACTCATTCACTCAACAAGACCCAGTGCATTTATTGTTGTTTGAAACTGGGTCCCTCTCTGTGTAGCCCAGGCTGTCTTTGAACTCACAACCCTCTTGCGTCAGCCTCCTGAGTGCTGAGATTGCGGATTGATGCCATTGTACCCAGTCCATTACTGTGCTTGTTAGAATGCAGCCTTGAATAGATGCATACTGAGCCTCTTAACAACAGTGCATGCACAGTTCTGGGCACGCTGTCCATTCGCTGAACTGCTTTCATTCGTGTGTGTGTGTGTGTGTGTGTGTGTGTGTGTGTGTGTGTGTGGTGTGTTCTCAGATCATCATAAAAGCCTATGTTGGACACGTAGCTTATCCTCCCCCGTGTACAGAAGAGGGCACTCAGAGCTGGCAGGGTAAATGACTTCATCCAGAAGTTAACTCTATGAAGCCATGATTGAAAGGTGGCTCTTTGAAACCTAATTTTTGGAAGAAAATCCCAAGAATACGGAAATGTGATTAAAGATCCACTACGCAGTGGCCTAGACATCTGCCAATGAGCGCCAAATGCATGCATTCCACTGCAAGCCTCCAGCCACGAGCGAGCAGCCCGCGCAGAATCCGATTCTCATCAGCAGTTCATCACGCACCGTGTGCCAGGCACTCCGCCAAGGAGTCGCAAGCGCATTTTTCATTTAAGTTAATAATCTCTGTAAACCTGTGTAGCAGGCTTTTCTCTCCTGGATACACAGCCCCTTCCCACCTTTAACCCTTTATTTTCTTCTTCCAAGGAAAACTCCTCCTTTGGACCTCAGCACAGACATTGCCTCCTCATAAGAGGCATTCAGAGAACAGCCTACTCCTGGGTTTTCAAGTATTTTGAAGGCCCTTCAAGACCTTTATACTTAAAAAAAAAAGAGAGTTTTTTTTTATTTTATGTGGGTTATATTATACTAACATTTCCATATAAAGAATGCAAAACATTAATTTGATATTTCATTTAAAATAACAATAAAAATTTCATTGCAAGGTAACATAATTCATGTACTTTTATAAAAAAAGACTTTTTTTCCTAAAAGACTTTTCTAATATAATCTTTTTCTAAAATTAAATAATCTTTTTCTAAAAGATTATCTAAGTGGCACTGGTTTATAGTTTTGCAGTTCTTGAGAACCTAGGAGATTTGGATTCCATTGCTCCTTCACCATTCAGCCCGATGGGATACCCTGTCTGAGGTGAAGTAATGGAAGAAGATCTGACCTTGTAGAGTTCTGTAGTTAGGAAAGTATAAGTAATATGTTAATAGACTCCAAGTGGCTTTCACCCATTCCCGATTTTGTGACATGATACACTGGACATTTAGAAGACAGTAGTTTGCTCAGTTATGCTGATCTCTCAAATGTTGACACATCGCATGACACCCAGTCAAAATTAAATACAGTAATGTCAATGTTGACCTCATCAAAACAAAGAGACAAACAGAAACCACCACCGGGACTCTTACCAAGTGCAGAGGGGAAGACAGAAGTTTTCCAAAAGCTTAATTTTTATTGGGAGCTTGAACTTCATTATGGGTAACAAATATTGTCAGTTATTTCCCTTAAAATGGCTCAGTATTTTCTTTGAGAAAAATATATACAAGTCTTCCTATCGGTGACTTTCCAATCAATCAATCATCTTTTAAGTCAAAGTAGAGTTACATGAAGGCAAACAAAACAAAGCAGCTGGTCTGGCTGGTAACTCCAGCCATTCCACGAGCGCTTTCCCGAGGGTTAACTATGACTCTCTGGTTTGCAACGAACGCTGTATGTACCCTTCCTGTTAAAATTCGATCTGGAGTGTTCCCAAAGGGCCTCATGGGAGAGAGCTGTTTCACAGCCCACAGAGCTACTGGGCATTGCTAGGACCTTTAAGAGGAGGGGCTGAAGGAACTTTAGGAGACTATGCTAGATCTTAAATCCTTAAAGGCGTGCCCTGGAAGGGGACACTGGGACCCAGTCTCATACGCTGACTGATGTGAGCAGCACCGCTGTACATTCTATCAATAGCGCACCACCACACGACAAGTCCAGAAGCCCAAACCAATCTACTTATAAGTTAATTATTTCCTGTATCTGTTCCTACCAACACACTTCTGGTCTTTATACAAATTATTGTTAAATGTGAGGTAACAACAACAGAACAATGATAACATTCTGTACTAAAAGATGTGTGAATGCTTTTTCTGAGTCTAAAAAGTTTAATATAGCTGGGCGGTGGTGGCGCATGCCTTTAATCCCAGCACTCGGGAGGCAGAGGCAGGCGGATCTCTGTGAGTTCAAGACCAGCCTGGTCTACAAGAGCTAGTTCCAGGACAGGCTCCAAAGCTACAGAGAAACCCTGTCTCGAAAAACAAAAAAACAAACAAACAAACAAACAAAAGTTTAATATACTGTACTAACCTTCTTCCTGTGTTGACGGGAGGGGAAGTGAAGGGTGAGACACACATCAGGGTACTTTATTAGGGCTATTTGAACACAAACTCTCTGGTATCTCAGGAGCTGACCTGCTAATCAGTATGGATGCTAAGTTACAGGAGGGTAGCATACAAGGTGCGGATGTGCCTGAGAACTTCCGCCCTCCCTCCATTGTCCCACTCCGTTAACTGGTGACTTGTAGCATGCAACTTCCATTATATGGAATTCTCTTTGTTTCTCAGTATCTATTTCCCACATTTGAACATAAGTTCCTCTCGAATTCCAAATCTCCAGTGTCTAGCTTAGTAACTGCCACATTACAGGTGTCCAGTCTTCTTGTCTTTGACAGCTTTGTTTTTGAAACAGGATCCCAGTATGTAGCCCAGGTTAGCCTCAAACTCACCCTGATCCTCCTTGCCTCTGCCTTCTGAGTGTTGGAGTTACAGACATGTGGTATCATACCTGATTAATCAATCATTTTTGACAGATCAATGAATTTCCCCCACTTTCCATATGAAGAAGCCCAAACTGGAGGGATGGGTTCATGCTGAGAGGAAGAGGTGAATCTTAGGTCTGAAGCTGAATTTCCTGCTGACTTATCACTTGCCAACCAACAGAGGAAGGTGAATTAGATAGAAAGTTCAACAAAATAACATGTTATTCTCAACTACACTAAAGAATAGATTTCATGTCTGTCAGACCTAAAGGATGACTTCCTGGCTTTTGTTTGGTTCCGCTGGTTTTGTTGTAGCAAACTAGGCTAAGGTAGGGAGGGTCTAGCCTTCACCTATAGCTTGAAGCAGAAGTGTGGTTGGGGGAGCCTGCTCCTCATCCAGCCCTCAGCAGGTTAGCCTTAACCCTTTCCTTTCTCTTCCTCGTCCCACCCCTAGCTATTCACAGCCTATCATCTCTGCCATACTCTTTCTGTCACCAAAAGGTTTTTGACAAACAGAATCCACTGGAATGTTGCAGCAAAGAGGAAGTTACAACTTTCCTACCCAACTCAGACACTGAAAATGCCAAGCAAAATCCCGCGGGCCTCACCCACTCCCACGCAGTGACAGCATATCAACAACCGAATGGCCAAAGGTGATATGGACAGGGGCACTCAAGGCCCCATGCTTTGGCTGTGGCTCCTGCCTGTGGTCGCAGCTAATAGGGAAGTTGAGGCAGGAGGATCAGTTGAGCCCAGGAGTTGGGCGACAGTAAGACCTATGGAAAAAAAAAAAACAAGGAAGGAGCTGAACTCATCATGCGTTTCTGATGACCAGCCTTCAGACCCGTTGGCTTTCATGGGTGTAACAGAAAGCCGGAGAGCCAGATTCTAACCCCAGGGCTGCTTACGATTATTTTCTCAGCTCAGCCATGAAAAATGATAGATCATGTGCCTGCTAGGGTCTAGCACCAAACGCTTTCTAACTCAGACAGGTCACCTACAAAGGTCACAGCGGAGTGAAATCATTTCCCCACGGGACAGAAGACTAACAGGACCTGCGTCTGTCTTTGGAGATTTCCTGCTTTGCACAAGTTCTTCTGCCTCTTACAGAAACAGTCTCTGACCCAGGGGTTCTCAACGTGTGAGTTGAAAGGACACTTTCACGGGAGGCGCCTAAGACTACCGGGAAGCACAGATATTTACATTACGACGATTCATAACAGGGGCAAAATTACAGTTATGAAGTAAAAATGGAAATACTCTTATGGTCGGGAGTCACCACAACATGAGGAACTGGCTTAAAGGGTCGCAGTTTTAAGAAGGTTGGGAACCACTGAATGAACCATTCAGCAGTGTGACGGCTCTGTCTCATAGCTGCCAGTCAACCCAAGCATTAAAAAAAATCCCAACAACAACAACAAAAATAGGGGTTGGACCCAGCATCCTCTCCTTGAATCGGAGTTTGGGGCCGCCTGGGTGCTGGGGTGCAGAGTACCTGCAGCTCTGCACAGGGGAAATGGGGCGGGAGCGGGGAGCAGCTCCACGCGGGCCCCCTGATCCGGGTATTTTTCCTGCGCCAGCCCAGCAGAAATCTTCAAAGGCATGAGAGGAATGAGCGAGGTTACAGGGGCGCATTATCAGCCGCTCGCCCCCTTTCACCAGCAGGACCATAATCCCCTCTTTGTGCTCGCTGCTAGAGCCCAGAGCCACTTGTAATTCCTCTCCCTTTTCCAGGTCCGCCGTGGAGACCCGCCTGGCTCTTAAGTCCCTCGATCCTGCACCGGGCAACGCAGGGAGGGTGGCGGATTCCGGCGCGGTCCTCGGCCCACACAGCCCCAGGCAGCGATTCCCACACTCTCTGCCCGAGGGTGGCGATGCATTCAGATGAGGGGAGGAAGTGGCTCAGCCAGGACCTGGGACAGGCAGGGGCGATGACGCCTCCCCGCTGAATCCTTCAACGAAAACACTTTCAGGATCCTTAAAAGTGAAAGCGCTCAAACAAACAAATACCCCGCCGAATCCACACTAGTAGGGGCGCCCAGCGGACTGAACTAACGTGCGCTCACTTTCAGATCTACTTTAGGGCCCAAGAGTTCAGGAATTGGTCCGAAACTCCCTTTGAGTAGAATAGGAGACCGGGAATTTCCTACCCCAGGGACAACGGCAATGCTCCACCGGGTGCTACAAGAGAAAATTAAGAAAGACTTGAAAGAGAAGAGAAAAAGGAGGTGGTGGTGGGGGACGGTGGCACCCGGCCGAAAAAAAAACGGTAATGGGCTTTCTCTAGGTGTCAGGCCTAGCTGTACACTGCTGTAGTATTTAATCTCACACAGTTCCGGGTGTGAGACACGTGCTATTTATTATTCCTCTTTTTCAGATGACACCAGAGCATGACTGCATGCATGTCTGTACACGTATACATATATGCACATGTATATGTATGTATACACACAGGTGGTATCTGTCCCGTCCAGAACCCCACACGCTAGCCCAGAAGCTGGAATAGCTCATTTCCAAACCAGGCACCCAGCCTAGAGGTTTTCAACAAACTCACTTGAAAGGAGAAAGTCCCCAGAGTCCGGCTCCTTTTGTTTTGCAAAACAAGACCAGTCGGCAGACCCTTGGGAATTCACCTGGATTCAGGTGAATCCCAGCCTCACCCACCTCCCCAGGTCTTTTCATCTCTCCAAGCCCCAGTTTCTTTAACAAAGCTGAGCATGATCACTGTTGACTTTTCAGGAATGTTGTGGAAATCAGCGCGCTTGTAAGTACTTCACCGAGCACAAACCACTTCTCAACTGTAATTTCACATCGTCCTAGGAGAGTTGAGGCCCTAATCACATCCGCGGAGAAGGCCGCCAGTGTGTCTCATCACCCCTCAGAGACACTTCCACCTCCATTATGGATTGCACAGACGATGGAAAATCTCATTCCAAGTACACAGCACCCCATCCATTATTAGAATTCTCTCTTCAACGTGTTAAATATTGAATTTAGGTTGCTTCCCACAGGCACATCCTTGTAACTTAGATACAAATTACAAGGCACTGTGTTGGGTCTCTGGTTATTATCCCAGACTAGAAGAGGAATTTCTTTGTTGGGCATAAGGACAGCTAGGGAAGCACCAGCGCTCCTCATTGGCCGCCTACCCAGGCCATGGCTATACAGGAATTTTGGCGAGCCTTTGCTCGGGTCCATAGTGCTTTTTAAAATCCTTCATGAGGGCATCCTGCAAAGGAAGAGAACACGCGCAACTCTGCACACGGCTGCCTTGAAAACCCTGTGTCTTCTGCACACGGTTGAAAGCGAGCACTTCTCTGGACTCGAGAACCAGCATGTGGAAATGTAGCTCAAGCAGTGCAGTGCTTCCGGGAGAAATGCCTTCTACAAGCTATCATGGGCCAAAAGGCTGCAAGGGTAGGGCTGCTGCCTTGCTCTCCTTAGAAATGTCCCCAGACTCAAGTGTTGCACCATTGACACATGGCTGAGCTGAGTAGGTGGGATCTAGAGAAGCAAGCTTCCAAAGGCATGGAAGGGATATCCTGGCTCCAGTCCTTTCTTTCATTTTGCCACCCCAGAGCCAAGGCAACAGGGAAGAATAACCATGGACTGAACCTCTGGATCCAGGAGTCAAAACAAACCTTCCTTTCCTTATTGCTTGTTTATCTCAGGTACTTGGTCACAGTAACGAAATCCAACTAACAGGCACGTTGTCTGAGGCAAGAATATCCACAACCTATGAATTCTGAATACCCTGTCAAGAGGAAAACTTACATCTTTTGGGAAAATAAAATTCTTTGTTAACTATAAAAATGGCAAATCATCAAAGAAAGAATAGTTCCTTTGATGTCACAATTTGCCACATTTCCCATTTTACTCTATTGATCAGAGAACTTGGACACAAATTTGTTCTTTTTAGTGCAAGTATGAACTTTCATGATATATACCTCCCCCTCCACACTATTTTTTTTTTTATGATGGGGTTTCTCTGTAGCTTTGGAGCCTGTCCTGGAATGAGCTTGTGTAGACCAGGCTGGCCTCAAACTCACAGAGATCCGCCTGCCTCTGCCTCCCAAGTGCTGGGATTAAAGGCATACGCCACCCCACCCCCCAGGCCTCCACACTATCTTACATTGTGATGTCCTGGAACCCTGACTTAATGATATCTCTAGAATATACTATATATTCTAGGTGCTGTATTTGTATTGTGGAACATCAGAGACATATAAATGAATAAGATAGTAAAGGTTTCTGAACTCTGGCTGAGACCTGAGCTTTAACCAACACCAAAGGAACAGAATTACACACTAATGTATATTAATGAATCAATATTAATGACATATTTGCTCCAGAAAGCTTGAAGCCACTTCAGAAGCAGAGTTTGTCAATGAAGCCAAAACAATCAAGGAAGTTAATTCTCTTCGTAAATCAAGCAATGCTCCATCTCTTGGCGAACATTGTGTCCTGATAACCACTGCCCTGCTCAGCTGCCTCCATCAGCTCTGCCTGGCCCCAGCCTTGGGGCTTCCCCTTGATTTATATTCACAGGTTGTGCCTGCTTTGTTTATGTTTCAATGGCTTTTAAAATTTTTAATGTAACTGAATGTCACTTCATTCTGACTCAGGATTCACAGTTACATACTAAGACATACATACAAGAACCATATTTTTGTGGCAATAGTTATTATATTATGCAAAGTATCCTGCTATTCTTCCTTTGTTTCTTATATCCTTGGGCATTCTCCCTGTCAGTACTTAAATTATATTGTCCTTAAATGGAAATATGATGTTGAGAAGACTGATATAGTTATATAACTATATATAGACTTATATAGTTAATCTATATAAGTCATATAAGACAGTGTCTAAAGAGAATTTTGTTTCAGATAACTTACAAAATTGTCTCCTGACGTTCTAAATTCAGAATACCTACTTGGTAGGGCAGGGTCACAATAATCAGATGCAGTCATATTTGGGGCTAGCTTAGTTGTTTTACTGAAAAGCCTTTGTTTCATAGTAAAAGACAGGAAGGTAAGTGCCACTCTTCAAATATTTTCCATTATGAAAGCAGGAGGCCAGACAGACAGCATTAAGGCTGGTGCCACCTGAAGCTAAATTATCACTTAATATACATAGAGAGCTGATGTCCAGAAGTGAGCATCAAGCTTCTTGCTAACATGATGATCAATGGCCATCTGTCCCCACAAAGCCAGGCAGCATGACCTTCAGTCCCAGCATTTGCCAGCATCACTCTTTCCCCATGATGAAGGACGGGAGAGGGGGAAAATGCCCGAAGAATTTTCTGTTATGGGCAGCCACAAAGACAAAGTTCTTGTCCCTGTTTTATTACAAAATTTTCAAAACAAAACAGCAGCAGCAGCAGCAGCAAAGAAAGGATCAACAGGAATCTGGGCAAAAAGTTAAAGCACAGAGCTGAGTGAATCTATTTTCCTTATAGGATGGTACATAATTAATATGCACTCAAAGAGCAAAATAGAACACAAGCATTATGCTAGACATTCCTTCATGTTTCATTAATCTAAAGTACATGAGAATATCAAGCTGACACTCAGAGGTGACTGCTGCTGTTGGCACAACGTACACACTCAGAGAGATAGGTGAGAGCAAATCACTGCAAAGATACAACCTTGCAGGTGAGGAGTCTGGTGTTAGAGTGGCTCGTTCAGTCCTTCTGTGAACTGAATGCATTCCCCCATTTGTCTGTCAACTGAATGCATTCTTCGCTGTGTCTGTCATACAGGAATCATTAGCATCATCAGAACAAAAAAGAGGGGAAGGAGGAGGCTTCCTTTTAGTGGGAATCCAGCATTGGACAGAGGGTAAGATAACCATGTCCAAGATCAACACTGCCAGACATATAATGTTTTCCAAAGCCAATGCTGTTCTCATAATAGCTAACAAATATGGATGTAGCCTGTTATTTTTATAAAGAACTCTGTTTTTCCACAACCTTTATCTTAGCTCTTGGGATTATTTCAGACTTTTAAAAAATGTGTGTCATTTCTTAAGAACTTGGTGTGACACACTTAAGTAGCAGGAAACATTCTAGAGAGCAGCAGACTCATCATGATTGGCTGACAACTAATGGATAATTCAAAACAACTGGTATAGCAGATCCTCAATGCTCCTAGCACAAAGAAGTGCTGACGATCTAAGGTGACAGATACGCTAATTAGTCTGATCTGATCATTACATGTTACATACAGTACATGTCACACTGTAATCCACGAATAAGTGAAATTACTATGTGTGGACTAAAAACAAAATATACTTTTAAAAAAGTATATTTTAAGAAACAGGAACACATAAGACAGGAATCAGTCCTTCTCTCAGGCTGTGTTAGATCATGAGGAAGAAAACATTCCACCAGGGAGAAAGTCATAAAGAAATTGTGGGATAATGCTCTTGTACACTGTCAAGATTTGTCACTCAATGGTTTAATAAAATGTTGATTGGTCAGTAGCCAGGCAAGAAGTATAGGCGGGGCAACCAAATTAAGAGAATTCTGGGAAGAGAAAAGGCAGAGGCACAGTCACCAGCAAGACAGAGGAAGCCAGATGAGAATGCCTTACTGAGAAAAAGTAAGTTGAAAGAGCTAGTTAATGATAAGCCTGAGCTATTATTAGGTCAAACCACTTATAATTAATATAAGCCTCTGTGTGTTTCTTTGGGACTGAATGGTTGCAGGACCAGGTGGGATAGAAAATTCTGCCTATAAGGATTAATCATTGTTGGCCTGGGGTGTAGCTCAGTGGTAGAGTGATAGTTTAGCATGCTCAAGTCTCTAGGCTTGATTTCCCTAATATCAAAAAAGAACAAAGATTATTCATTATTTCCCCCAAAGATTCTGAAGGAGGCATGGCTTTAGGAAAGGTCGGTGCTCTATAATTACACCTCTTATTTTTCTGTTTTCCTATGCTGTGTGTATTAGTTTCCCATGCAAATGTTTGTCATCTCAGACTCCAGAGTTGGATAACAATACTTCATGTATCCTAAGATCTTACTGGCATCCCAGCAAGCAAGAAAGGGTAGAGGCAAAAGGCAAACACTTTGTTTTTTCTTCCTTTTTGTTTTTGTTTGTTTTTGTTAGCAAGATCACCTATATAACCCAGGCTGCCTTCAAATCTGAAATCTTCCTGCTTCTGCCTTCTGAATATGAGAATGAGAAACTATGGGTCACTATGATGATGCCTTAGGTTCTCTTTACAGGAGGGGAAGTTCTCTGTAGATTTCCCCTTGTGTATTCATTATTTTTCTCTTCACGCTGACCAAACACCCAACAGAAGCAATGTATAGAAGGAAAGATCAACTTTGGCTCACGGTTTCAGAGGGCTCAGTCAGTCATGGTGGAGGAGGCCTGGAACAGTAGGTCAACTCAAGCCAAAGCAGCCATGGAAGGAGAAGGGGGACTCTAGGGTAAGGATGCACCCACTGATCAACTTCCTCCAAAGGCCCTGCCTCCTAATAATGCCACCATCATGTGAGTCAATCGAAGGATGGATGCATTGATTAGATCAGAGCCCCCAGGATGTAATCATCCTTGGAAACAAAGTCACAAAGAAACCCAGCAGTGTGCTTCACTTACCTCCTACGTGCCAATTAGTTCAATCAAATTGACAACTAATACTAACCACCACAACTTCTATTGCGTTGATGACAGAGTGTCAGGTCCATCCGCAGACCAATCACTAACAAAATGAAAACAAGCTTCTGCTAATCAAAATTGAATCCTGAGATGAAATCCCAACAGCAGCCAGGAGTAAAGATGTGGGCAAAGGCTTCTGGGAAGATGAAGAACTCTATTTCAATGTCTAGCCCAGTAGGCCAGGCCTCATTTTCTCCCCCACACTTCAAAACATCTTCTATCACATGGAACTGCCAGGACTTTAACAACAACAACAACAACAACAAAAGAGTCCCATGTAAAATAGCCATGCATGGAATGGTAATGTATATGTAAAACCTGTTTTTATGTCTTTCTAGGCATTGCCCTATGGTTTTTCATTGTTCTAATATTCTTTGTGTCACCTGTCAATACCTCTTTGTCAACTCTTAGGGCTATCTCTGAGTCTTCTTTCATAGCATGCTCTATATCTGAATACCTTTGCATGAATCAATCTTACTCTTTGAATTCTTTTTCACTACCAGAAATTGAAAACTCAAGTGAGTCTACTTATGGATATTAGATTCAGAGTGATATTGTTGAAACCATGCCTTTAGTTTCCAGGATCAAAACTGCCTCTCACAAGACCATCTGGGCAACTTCCCTCAGTAGTAACAGATTATCAAACAGCAGAAGTATTTAACTGAGGGTGGAAAAACAATGGTCTTTGAAAGAAGGGAACTTGTCTAACCACACAGTTGCTGACAGCTACTTTCTGCCTCTTCCCACAGCTCAGCTCTACACCAGGTGTCAAGTTCAAACCCGACCTATGTCAGAACATGCTCAGACAAATGCACTTCCAACCTCTGGCACTTATTGTTTGCCCCATCCTAATAGAGCATTATAAAGAAACTGTTGACCCCATCCCCACGAAGGAAAATGAAATAAAACCAAATGCGTGTCACTTGAAAAAGAAGGCAGAGTGTGAAACTTAGATTCTTCTCTGTGCATATGCCATGATGATTTAGATCTCCACACTCAAGGTTGAATTTACCTAGCAGATCAATGGAGAGAGCACACAGCCTTTAGGTGCAACTGTGGCTGCCTCTATCTTGCTCTCAACCTTTGGGGCTGCAGCTGAGGCCAGACTGTACAAACTAAACGTTTGTAAAGATACAATAAAAAAGAAATGTCAGTTTAGCTTACTGTAAGTCTAGGGGTTTGCCTCCAGTCTGGCTCCACTTCACCTTCCTCTGTTGGAGGCCATCTACAACAGAATGAGCAAAGGCCTCTGTGAGGTACTAAGGGCTGATTGCAACTTACGACTCTACAGCAGTGGTTCTTAGCCTTCCTGATGCGAGTTCCTCATGTTGTGGTGACACCAGCCACCAAGGAGTTGAGACTCACGTGTTGAGAATCACTGTTATAAAGCAATCTATCCTAAGCAGGGGTGGTGGCCTCCCCACACCCGACTCCTACTTCTACACTCTATCCTTATCCCCATCCCAATTCCAGGGAACACATGGCAATGACTAGACGTGTTTCAGCTATCACAATTAGACTGGAATGGAGTAGGTAGGAGCTGAGGTGTAAGCAGAGACTGCTCACTCTTTTCCCAGCTGCCCAGACACAAATAATGACATAGAAACTATATTAATTACAACACCACTTGGCCAATAGTATAGGCATATTTCTAGCTGTCTCTTACATCTTAAATTAACTCATTTTTATTAATCTGTAAATCACCATGAGATTGTGGCCTACTGGTAAGGTTCTGGCTGACAGCTGGTGCCTTTCTTCTTTGGAAGCTACATGGCAAGGAATTCACTGGCCCAAGTGTTCTGAATGCTGTAGCTAAGAAACCATGTCCTAAGCCAGGTGGTGGCAGCACCTGGAAACAGGAGGCAGAGGCAGGAGGATCTTTGTGAGTTTGAGGCCAGCCTGGTCTACAAGAGCTTCCAGGATAGGCTCCAAAGTACAGAGAAACCCTGTCTTGAAAAACCAAGAAGAAGGAGGAGGAGGAGGAGGAGGAGGAGGAGGAGGAGGAGAAAGAAAGAAAGAAAGAAAGAAAGAAAGAGAGAGAGAGAGAGAAAGAAAGAAAGAAAGAAACAAACAAACAAACCCTGCCCTAGACTAGAGGAAGAGAACAGTCCAGATTTTGGACTAGAGGCATATAAGGAGAGGACAGGACTGCCACAATCTTCAGTGATCTCTATAGCTCTAGGGATGACAATGCATCATGACCAGAAATGACTTCTCTTACACCTGGAAAACCAAAGGGACAAAGGAAGAGGCTGCAGTCCCAGTATCCCCTTCTTGTGACAAGAAGTTCTCTCAGGAGATGACAGTGTTTAAAGCTTCCCTGATGTAGTATGTCCTTCTGTATATGTGTTGCTTTTATTGGCTAATGAATAAACTGTTTTGGTCACTGGCTTAGCAGGTGGGAAATCTGAACAGAGAAATATAGAATAAGCAGAGCCAAAGAGATGCCATGTAGCTGCAGAAGGAAAAAGATGTCACCAGAACCACAGCCTTGTGACAATACATAGATGAGTAGACATGGGTTAATTTAAGATGTAAGAGTTAGTTAGGAATATGCCTGAGCTATCAACCAAACAGTGTTGCAATTAATACAGTTTCTGTGTGATTGTTCAAGTTTGGGTGGCTGGGAAACATAATCACAGTCTCCATCAACAAATGGTGCCAACATGGGCCAACTACATCCACATAAAACCTGAGAGAGCTTGGGAAGGAATTCTAGACACCAAAAAAACAGAGTTAAGCATGACTTATTGGTAGCAGCATTTTTTTCGGGTGGGCTCTGTTTGCTGGAGGCAAGCAGAGGAATGATTCCTTTAAGAGAAAGCTTCCTGTCTCAGCTTTAGTAGCAAAAACTGCATGGCTCCTTTAAGAGTCAGCTTCCTGGTTCATACTGGCTGCAGGAATAGCTCAGAGGTCCTGTTAGAGAGCACTTAAACAAGGTTTGTGAGCAGAATGCTACAAGCTGTTTAATGGTGACAGAGACCCACTGTGTCCCTGGAGCTGGGTCAGTGAGCATGGCTCGCAGAGGCCATGTTGGATGGGGTAGAGCCAACAGGCAAGGCTGTGGAGTTGGACCTAGCCATGCCTGTTTAGCATAAAATGATATAGATACACAATAGGACAGATTCAGACATAAAAGTCCTCTAAATGAGACACAGTGTGTTTAAAAAATGTACTTGGAGAGAGAGAAATGTGCTTGGGAGAGAGAAAAAAGAGTATCGATAGTTATAAAAAGACAGTAATAGATTAAAGGAGTAAAGATAACAAAATAAATATTAAAAAGTTATGGAGTTAAAAAGTAAGCCACATAAAGATGGAATATACACAGAGAGTCTGGGTTATGTATATTATTGTGTTTTCTTTGGATTTTTTTTTTAACTGTGAATGAGCTAAGTACAGAGAGACATTTCATTGTATAGGTTACTAAGCTAAACCAACATATATATTTTAAAGGTGTCTTGACTTTAAAATTTGAATCTAAGGATATGTTACTTTGGAAAAGAGGTTCTGCTTTTGTTTCCATAGAAGATGAGAACCTGTGGATTCCCTCCAGGCTAATTCAGTTTGATGGAATAAGACTCCCAGAAAGGTCTGTGTGAACCCTAACAAACATCAGGAAGCAATTTGGAGAAAACTATGCCCAAATACCAAAATGATTGTTTATAAACATTTGTTTTCATTTAAAAGGGGTTGGGCATAAATGGTTAGTGATATAGAGAATACTTTGCATTGGTATGGATCTTGGTCTATTGATACAGATTTAAGGTCAATTTTGTTACACTGTGTATATATAGTTCTACTCTTGTTCTTATTTAAGGTATTATGTTTATGTAGCTCACTTAAAAATGTAATGTATAATTTAAAATTATGAATTAATAATCATTTATAATAGTCAAATTTGTAATCATGTTAGTAAGGTTTTCTAGATGTGCAGAGATATATTTCAGATGGATAGACATTCTTCAAACCTTTTAAAGACCTACAGAATATGGTATTTAAAATGTTTTAAGAACTTAAGACTTTTCTTGACAGTGAGACATGTCTGCTTCTGGCAGCACCAATTACTTCTGAGAGGTTGATGGGCATTGAAGAAACTCATTATGGAATTTGCCTTTAATGTGACAAGGCTAGCCATTTGGACAAGCAACTGCTCTTGCCTGGACTGCTTGATGGTATGTATGCTGTATGAACTGGACATGCAGGACCCACAGAAGAGCAGCCGCTGAACTTTCCAAAAGAAAGTCAGATCAGACAGTCCTTCAGGGTTCCTACTTTATAGAAGAGTCTGCCAGATATTCTGAAGCACAGAAGAAAGTGACTGACAAACTGCCAATATAGGCAAAACAGTCTTTCAAATTTCCTGATTCATAGAAAAGTCTGTTGGATACTATGGGCCTGTAGGCTGGAGATGGATGCCCTGACATTACAGAATAACTTTGGGTGACTGTCCAGGCAGCAAGATATCTCTGTCAATTCTAGAGTTTTGGAAGCTGCTTACAATGTACTTCCTGTTTACTTAGGTAATATTATATTCTTCTGGGTTCTTTGTTAGAGTTGAAGATAGATAGCTATAGTTTCCCTTAGTTATGATAAAACATAAATTAGATATGAAATATTAGACTCACAAAGAAATATTATAACTGTAATTCTTGCTTGATACATGTTTTGTTATATGTAATCTTACTATGTTAAAGTTAAAACCTTCCTTTTTAATTAGACAGAAAAGGGGAGATGTTGTGGGATGTCTTTCTGTATATGTGTTGCTTTTATTGGCTAATGAATAAAGCTGTTTTGACCAATGGCTTACCAGAGTAAAGTCAGGTGGGAAATCTGAACAGAGATATAGAGAGAGGATAGGCAGAGTCAAAGAGAAGCCATGTAGCTGCCAAAGGAGAAAGATGCCACTGGAACCTTACTGGTAGGCTACAGCCTCATAGCCATACATAGATTCATAGAAATTGGTTAATTTAAGATGTAAGATCTAGCTAGGAATATGCCTGAGCCATTGACCAAGCAGTGTTGTAACTAACACTTATTTCTGTGATTATTCGGGTCTGGGTGGCCAGGAAACAAATGTGCAGTCTCCATTTACACTTTTCAACCTCCCTGCAGCCACAGTGGGAACTTAAGCCTTCAGCACATTGGTCTTGGATAGAGAAACACATTTAAGGTACAAACTACAGCACCTCTCTTGTGTCTTCGTCTGCTTATTCCCACACTGGGCACCACAACACAGGTAAGGTAGGCCCTAGTTGGACATAACGCCTTAGGAGCTGAAGTACTCATCACAATTTCCCCTTCCACACCAGAAAGCCATACACAGGCTTAAAAGCTCATGAGTGACTTTACACAGAGCCCAGAATCTACCTTGGTGAAATTCTTAGAGTGTTGCTGCTCTGCTATTGCTCCTACATTGCTAGGGGCACATGGCACACAGAGTCTTGACAACTGGGAACAAATACTAGTTAGTGGAGAGACTAATGACCTAGCTTCACTTCCCAGCTGTTGTACTTGCTAGTAAGGCCTTGCCCTTGGAATCCTTTGTCTCCACTTCCTCATCTGATGAAGAGGCCTCCAGTTGTTATGGGGACTAGTGAGGTGAAGTGGTTTGTAAAGAATAGGGTTTCAAGCTGGAGAGATGGCTCAGAGGTTAAGAGCATTGCCTGCTCTTCCAAAGGTCCTGAGTTCAATTCCCAGCAACCACATGGTGGCTCACAACCATCTGTAATGAGGTCTGGTGCCCACTTCTGGCCTGTAGACATACACACAGACAGAAAATTGTATACATAAATAAATATTTAAAAAAAGAATAGGGTTTCCATAAATGTCAGCCTTCTGTGCACGGAGAGGTGGCTTGGAATGCAACTCATGGAACTGAAACAAATATGACTTCTTGCTAATTTTGCCTGTACTCTTGTGCACATCTGTGTGTGCGTTCTCATTGCTGAAAAAGACTATAATTTTTTCTGTTCTTATAGCAGGACTGATGTACATGTCACCATGCTTTCTGCTCCAAGCATCTGTTGGGGTGCTTTCTGTTTCAAGAAAGCTTTAGGCCTTCTAGCACGTATTTTCTCATTCTGCTGTCAATGGATGACTAAACGAAGGTCATGTCATCAAGAGCTCACAGTTTCCTTCTTTCTGTTCTTTCATACTCAGCATGGTTCCTTTTGACTTCAGCTACCATAGGTAGCTCTGAGACTTGTATCACTATGCAATAATATTAGTGAGGTAGATCAATGGAGAGTTTCTTTGCTATTTCCTTTTGAAAATCCTAAAATCCTTTTGTAGAAGGTCACTTCTGGGCCATCTTCCTTTCATATGTAACTGGCCAGGACTGTATCACATGTTTATGATTAGCCAATCAGGCCAGAGTAATGATGACCCAACTTGGAATGGCTTAGACCAATCAGGGTTCACTCTAGGAGTATGGAAGAGTACAAAGACACCAGAGAATGAATAGACAAGCAATGGCCAACTCCAACATCCAAAACATCATATCTAGGCTGAGATCTTTAATCTTCATCCTCAATTTGACAGGACTTGGTTCATCTAGGAGATGGTGAGGCACACTCTGGACTTGTCTGTCAGTGTTTCCAGAGAGGATTAACTGAGGTGAGAAGACCCTCCCTAGATAAAGGCAACACCATCCTCACACTGGTGAAGATCAAGCAGAGTTATCACACCCTCTTCGCACTGCTTCCTATAAGTCATGTGCAGAGAAGCACATGAAGCCAAGTGGTTGCAGACAGAAATTTCTGAAACTAGGAACCAAAAAAAATTTCTACTTTATAAGTTTTTTCAGATTTTTTTATCACAGCAATGAGAAAAATAACTAATATGGACATTGTGAGAGTCCCCTCAAAGCCATCCTGATGCTTGGAAAGAGGTAAGTGTAGTGGCTGTAGACAGTGACTTCTAATCTGCTCATCAGAGAAGTTCATTTCCTTGACCTTTTGAATATCTCTTCTGCCATGTTCCTGTCATGTTTCTGACAGATTAATTCACATTTTTATCAAAATAATTATGGTACCATTTTTTTACTCACTTTTAAACTGAGCAATTCAAGAAGAAGCAAGAGAAAAGTTTTTTAAAAAATCACTACAAATCCCAGTGCTCCAAACTAAGTGATACAAAGATTTGATTAGCATGGTTGAAGGCATCTCTGTCTGTGTGAAATGAATACCAAAATAGATACATATTTAATTCAATGGTCTTTGAAAGAAAGATTCTTGTCTGACCATTCAGGGACCAACAGCCACTTTCTTTTTTTTTTTAAATATTTATTTATTTATTTATTATGTACACAACATTTTGTCTACATGTATGCCTGCCGGCCAGATGAGGGCACCAGACCTCATTACAGATGGTTGTGAGCCATCATGTGGTTGCTGGGAATTGAACTCAGGACCTTTGGAAGAGCAGGCAATGTTAACCTCTGAGCCATCTCTCCAGCCCACCAACAGCCACTTTCTGCCCCTCTTTTTTCCCTTCCTTCTCCCTCCATTTCTTTCTTCCTTCCTTCCTCCCTCTTCCTTTAAGTGTAAGTTATTTCTATCAGGTATATTTTTATGGCAACAAGAAAAGCAATTAATTCAGTATCTGAAAGTAGTATCTCCCAAGCAGACTCCCTATGCTCTCCCTGGATTTTCCCATCAGGCAAATGGCGACCACACTGATGTCTGGCAAGTGCTGTGATTCCTTATTCTGCGCTTTGCTGTGATACTCCTTTCTCACACCTATTCTTCAACGGTCATGGCTGACATCTCAAATCTCATCGCCGTCTAGTCTCTTTCTCTTCACAGCATCTACCTCTCCTCTGAAGTCTTCCTAGAGTTACCGTCTTTAGCACTGATTTTTACTATTTGGTCTTCTAGCAGTTGTTGCAAACGCTTCTGTGGCATTTCCTCAAGTAAACCCTAAGTATCTAGAGGGCAGGGACCAAATACAAAGCTACAGTTTTGCCCAGCAGCAGGCTGGACTAACAAAATTGCCCATTTAAAATGACCATGCATGAGCTATACAAAAGCAAGAGACTTCTGCTTAGAAGACTTCAAAGGCACATATACCTATCTACACCTGTTGTAGGAGGGACCACTTGCTTTCTTCCTGGCTGCCCAGACTCTCAAAATAACCACACAGAAACCATATTATTTAAATCATTGCTTGGCCAATCACTTAAATATATTACTAGCTAGCTCTTGAATCTAGAATTAACCCATTTCCATTATTTTATATTTTACCACAAGGCTTGTGGCCTACTGGTAAGGTTTCAGTGTGTCTATCTCTGGTGATGGCTCCATGGCTTCTTCTAAACTCTGCCTTCCTTCTCCCAGCATTCAGTTTAGTTTTCCCCACCTAGCTCTCTTCTTTTGCCCAAAATAGCTTCTTTATTAACCAATGGTATTCACAGCATACAGAGGGGAATCCCACATCACACCCCTATCCCCAATGACAGTTACTATTCATTATCAACTTGGCTGGATTTGGAATCCCACATGAGACCCAGTGCAGATATGTCTTTGAGGGTATCTCCAGAGAAGCTGAACTGATGAGATAGGTCTCACCTTGATTGTGGGTAGATTAGGTCCCTGTCCTTGTTAGCTTTCTGCTACTGTGATGAAACGCTGCTCAAAAACAACTTGAGAAGGGGAACTTTATCTGCCTGACATTCCACACTACGGTCCTCTATGGAGGAAAGTCAGGGTAGGAACTCAAGCAGGGATCTGGGGGCAGGAGCTGAACTTGCTTTCTCCTGCGGGACCTGCAGGAGCCAGACTTAGGAATGGAAATACCCATAGTGGGCTGGGTCCCCACCACATTCATCATTAATTAATTATACACCCCAACTTGCCCACAGATGGAGGCAATTTCTCAACTGAGATTCCCTCTTCCCAGATGACTCTGATTTCTGTCAAACTGACAAAAAATTAACCAGCATGGCCCCAGGCTGAATAAGAAAGGAGAAGGGGAGGGGGAGGGGGAGGGGGAGGCCAGCTGTGGACTTAACTTAGCTCACTCTGCTTCCTGACTATGACTATATGCTGCCTCATATTCCTGCTACCATGACCTCTGCACCATGACGATCCTACCAAACAGTGAGCCAACATAACCCCTTCCATTTTTAAACTGCTTTTTTCTTTTGGTTGGTTTAGTTGTTGTTGTTTTGAGACAGGGCCTCACTATGTGATCATGGCTGGCCTGGAGCTTGTTCTATAAAACAGACTGGCCTCAATCTCATAAAGATTCCTCCGCCTCCTAGGTGCTGAAACTAAAGGTGTGCACCACCATGCTCAACCTTAAACTGCTTCTTACAAAGCAGCTGGTCACAGTGATGAGAAAGTAACTATCACCTACTGTTTGCTAATCGCTGATGGCCTCCAAGCTCCTTACACCCTTTAGTAGAAAGCTTGTCTTTGCGAGGCCGTGGTGGCGCATGCATCACCACCTCAGCATTTGAGGCAGAGGCAGGTGGAGCTCTGTGACTTTGAGGCCAGCATGGTTTACATGTTACACAGAGAAACCCTATCTCAAAAAACCACACACACATACACACACACACATACATGTGGTTTTACATGTATGACCATGTATAAAAAGATTTTGTATGTCTGGCAGTGCTAATGTTTGAACCCAGGGCCTCATATTTGCTGAGCAGGTTCTCTCTATTATGGAAGCTCACCCCTAGTCCCAAGAGACTTAAAAAGAGAGTTATTTGGAAGGATGATATTTTCAATTTGTAAAAAGTTCGAGTGTTGTATGAGGGGAAATGGTATAGGAGGTTCTTTAGCTCATGTGTTGCTTTCCTTGGTTAATGAATAAAGAAACTGTTTTGGGCCTGATAGGGCAGAACTTAGGTAGGTGGAGAAGACAGAACTGAATGCTGGGAAAAAGGGCAGATTGGGAGACCATGGATCTTCTGCCTGAGATGGACGCTGGTTAGAATCTTGCCGGTAAGCCAGTCACGTGGTGATACAGATTAACAGAAATGGGTTAAATTAAGATGTAAGTATTGGTCAATAAGAAACTAGAGCTAATGGGCCAAGCACAGTGTTTTAATTAATACAGTTTCTGTGTGGTCATTTTGGGTGTAAGCTAGCCGGACGGCCAGGACAAACAAGGGACCCTCTCCTTACAGCCTTCAAGTCAAGGAAGCCTCGCTGATTCAGGGTTCAGGAAGATTGTACTGCGAGAAGTCTGTTTTACTCAAGAGCAGAGGGGGCTGCGATTTCTGTCCCTTAGCTTGGAAACATTCCATTGGAAGATGATTTTACCTTTCACAGCACACGCTGAGGATCGACAACCAGGACCTCATGCATGATAAGCACACGCTCTACCACTGAGCTACATCCCAGCCTTGCACACAGGTGTGGCACTGAATGTCAGTGCCCACAGGAGGGGTAGCTTGACAGCAGGAATGACTTCTTGTAACATTTGGCAGTGAGTTACAAATAAGGACAAGAAATATAACCAGAGCTTCTCATTATAAAAAGAATGCCACAGCTGAATATCTCCTTTTTTTTATTTATTTATTATGTATACAATATTCTGTCTGTGTGTATGTCTGCAGGCCAGAAGAGGGCACCAGACCTCATTACAGATGGTTGTGAGCCACCATGTGGTTGCCGGGAATTGAACTCAGGACCTTTGGAAGAGCAGGCAATGCTCTTAACCACTGAGCCATCTCTCCAGCCCCCTGAATATCTCCTTTGATAAGGAGATTAATAAACCTTCCTGTTTGTTGGTCCAGTAGTTCGTAGCATTGGCTGATTGCAGGCTCAGGATGGAAGGGTTGGCTGCTTACACTTGTGCCTTGCACAATTGCTTTTCTTCAAATGAATCTTGAGGTGAGGGCTAGCCAAGAAGAGGGTGGTGATGATGGGCCAGGCAGAGTTTAAATGAATACAGTCTCATGTGATTATTTTGGGCATAAGCAAGAAACCAGTGGCTGAGCGGGCCAGCGGCTGGGGGTTGGGAGCTAGGCGCTGGGAATATAACCCACACCTCTCCACCTAATTACAACAAACTGCAAAAGTGATTACCAAATAAACATTGACATATTTGCCTAGTTTATAAAATGTTACCCCTTTAAATAGATTTTATTTATTTTTATTTTATGTGCATAAACGCTTTCGCCTACATGTGTTTATGTGTACCACATGCATGCCTGTTGCCTCAGGAGCCCTGAAGAGGGCACCCCATTCCAGAGAACTAGAGTTATAGAGTTCTAAGCGACCATGTGGGAGTTAGGAACCAAACTCAAGTCCTCCTCTACAGCAGCAAATTCTTTAGCTTCTCTAGCCACGACAGTTACCTTATTATCTAAGACTCTGCATGAGGTAGCTCATAGTTCCTAGAAGCAAGCATACTAACTGTATTTACATTCCCCAGAAAAGGAGTGTGTGTGTGTGTTTGCCTGGTATCTCTTGTTGCAGAGGGACCCTAAATCAAGTGTTTTGTGTGTGTGTGTGTGTGTGTGTGTGTTTCTTTTAATTTTCTACTCTGGCAACACAACCTTCCAGCTCAGGGAACACATAAACTCTAGAAATAAATGCTTCCTACATAATTGTTGCAGAACTGTCAAGCCCATGTTTCTGAGACCAAAGTTCGGAAGGCTAGTTGCTAGTCACCACTGACAGAGTAAGGTCCCAGCCACTCCTCTGTGTTTACAAATGCGGCTCCATTAACCAGCTCCTTCCAACTACCACCAATGCAAACTCCTGGCTGAGCTCCAGGTAAGGTGCTGGGGTCGGGGTGCATCTCAGAGGGAGGAAGTTTGCCTACTATGCACTAGGGCCCGGGAATAGGGGAGACTGGAAAGGAACATACAAACAGGGAATATGGGTTCCCTGAGTTTTGTCAGGGTCCTTGCTAAGTCATCTCAAAATGGGACCTATGCTTAACAGCCTCCCACTTCAAAGGGGCCCTATTCTCTCAACCCCCTTTCATTTCCCCTAAATGTTGTTCTGTCCTCTCGCCCCTTTGCCCTTCTCCTTAAGGCTCCCAACCACAAGCAGAAACATTGTATTATTCTATTACCTTTCCTGGTCCCCACACGAGACTCAGAATCTTTAAATCAACTTTCCCTTTCCCTTTCCCTTTCCCTTCTTTCCCTTCTTTCCCTTCTTTCCCTTCTTTCCCTTCTTTCCCGTCTTTCCCTTCTTTCCCTTTCCCTTTCCCTTCCTTCCTGCAGGGAGCCAATTTGCAGCCGCCATTACAAGATGGTGCTGGGTCCCTGCAGCGCAAAGAAAAACAACTCCATACAGGCAAAGACTCTAGGCGGAGCCTCTCACGCGTGCTGTGGCGCATGGTGATCATAGCCAATTCCGTCGCTGGGGCATTGCAAGATAAGCAAGCAGCCACTCCAGGCATGACCCGTGTCCATATTCCCTATATAAACAGCTGCCGGTTAGTCCTCGCTCTCTTCGCTTCCTGCTCTCCCCTCAATCTAGAGACTCCAATAAAAGCGTGATATGAGAAGAATCCTCGACTGGTGGTCGTTCTTCCCTGCTGGTCAGGGGGCTTGCCGCTCCTTCCTTCCTTCCTTCCTTCCTTCCTTCCTTCCTTCCTTCCTTCCTTCCTTCCTTCCTTCCTTCCTTCCTTCCTTCCTTTTTTCTTTCTAACAAAGAATTTTAAGCAGGGCCTGGTCCTATGGCCCCCATAAGTCTCTGAGAATCCCTTGTGTCTTTTTGGCGGATGGGAAGGTATCACCCTGCCATGACGAGGTCACTTCCCCATGAGCTCCAGGTTGAACTCCAGAATGTTGGTGTATTTCGTGGCTTCTATTAGGAGTGGGTCACCTTAGACTTCGTCATCAACAAATACGTATAATTGCACAGACTCACAGGCCCGAGATCGCACGTTCTAATAGATATCAAATTCCAACGGAAGAGAAATGTGTTGTTTGGGAATCTTAACGAGGCCCTTCCCGTACTTTTATGTCCTGGCTTCTACAACACTACGAGGAATATCATTTCCCTCCTAAGAACTCATTGTTAAATTAGCCGTGTCTGGATAGTTTTACATCACAATTTTCTGAACTCCTCAGTCGTGGGAGGCCTAAAGAAGAAATAAACCAAGGAAACAATTGTGTAAACACGAAGAATATACAAGGGCTAAATGCTGGTTCTTTGGAGTAGAAAGGCAGCCTCGGATGCGCTTCGATCTCAGCCCTGGGTTAGGACCGCAACAGGGCCCCTTCCCAAAACTACAAATGAAAAGCAAGCCGAGGACGTAGCTGTTTTGGAATGCCTGCATTGCGATGCGTATTTACCACGGTCCTGCTTAAGCCGCGTTGCGGACGCGTTCACAATATAAACAGGAAGGATTAGAGTGACCCGCGTCCCCAAAGACTGCAGCAGCCCCGGGAAAGCTCCGGTTACCTTGCATCCTGCGCAGCCTGCCCCTTGATGACAAATGCCCCAGATTCGAGCATTCTTTTGTAGTTCATGGGAAAGCAGGCTAATCCGTGCGAGCCCGCCCGCACATAGCCCAGCTCCATTCAGCGCTCCCGCACAATGCGCTGTCTGGCGCCCAGCAGCCCGCAGCCGCAGCTCCTTCATCGCGACCTGGCCCTACCCACGCCGCGTTATGCTGCTTCCCCTCCACGTGCGGGGCTGCCGCTGCAGAGCTGGTGGGAGCGCAGCGTGGGAAAGTCTGCACCGAAAAATAAACAAAAAATCCAAGACATGGCAGGCTTGCCTTCTCGCTTCAAGAATTCAGGCTGGCCTCTGTGTTCCACCTAACACTCTCTCCCCCTTTTTAAGCCTTTCCATCCGTTCTCACTCTTTCCCATTCCTTTGCTTCATTAGTTCGGATCTCTGTCTCTCCTCTCTCTTTCTCTCTCTCCCTCCCTCCCTCTCTCTTTCCCCCATCAAGTCACACCACTAGCCCTCTGTTAGCACTTTCAATATGGCAGGTCACGGGAGCTTTTCTGGAGTGGAGTATCCCTGTGAAGGAGGCACATTTCGCAGATGAGGAAACTGAGGCACAAAGGAGCCCAACGGGTACTGAAGATGGAAGCAGGCCCCTTCAGCTCGGATCCACAGATCCATTCCAACCTGCAGCAGGAGTCAATGTGCACAAATTCTATCGTGTTTCCATATCAGTTACCTCATTCAGAGAGAAGAAGAGAGATCACATGCCAATCAAAGGGAATATAGACCCATGGTTGATTCATAGTTCACTGAAACGCTTGTCACCAACATAGATCTGCTTGTCTAGGATGGGCAGTGTCTTCCATGAAAGGGTCCACTTCCACCACCTGCTCCAGGTTCTCCTCAGGGAGTTCCCTCCACAAGAAGTTGCAACTGTGAGCTGTAGTCCAGTACAATGGAGCAACCCACAGTCTCAACTACAAGTCAGGCTGAGGTGGGAGGATCACCTGGACCCAGCAGTTCCAGGCAGACTTGGACAACACAGCAAGACTATGTGTGGTATCAATAGAACACTCACAAAACAGAGCTTTAAAAACATAACCCAAGCTTGGCATGATGGCACAAGTCTTAGCTGCCACACAGCAGGCTGAGGTAAAAGAATGGGGAGTTCCAGGCCGGCTGGGGAGACCCTGTCTCCATAGAACAAAGAAACGTCATCAACAACAAAACCATGAGCTGTCCACCTAGCTATGTCTCAGCTCCCCGGATGAAAGGAGGTTGGCCTACAGGGTCTACTGATGGCCTCGGTGTCCTGGAAAATGCTGAAGTAGCATGTCACATACCTAGAATAAGTGAAGAGTACAGGAGACAGTGAAGCAGTCGGACTCCAGAAAGCCCAGGTTGATGATTGAAGGGTTTTGGTGCACGATAGAAAACTATACTGAGTATGTCAGGGGTCAGGGAAACTGCACATGATTATAGACATGAAATTAGGAGCTGAGGATGTAGCTCACTAGTAGACTGGTGTGCTTAGCATGTCCAAAGTCCAGTAACACACACACACACACACACACACACACACACACACACACACACTGAAATGTAAACACCCAAAAGATTCCAAGTCTTACTCCTGCAATAGCATGGGAAGAAATAATAGCTTTTAGTTCATTATTATCGTGCATGCGCATGACGCGTGCTGGTGGGTGTCATGGTGTGCATGTGGAGATCAAGTTTCAACTTTGTGGACTTGACTCCTTCTGCCCTTATGTGGACGCCAGGGACTAAACTCAGGTCCCCAGCCTTGCCCATCATGTGCCTCTGCCCCCTCCCTTACCACCACCCCCCCGCTGGCGTCTTAAACTGTGGGCATGATCACACATAGGGTTTTATAACTGAGTGTGTGAGGCATCCATAGCAATCAGCAACAGTAAATGTTTTCTGAAACCAGAACGGCCAAAAACGAATGTAAAACCAAACCATAATGAAGCCAAAGTATTTCCCGAAGCAGTCGCTCAGACGGCATCATTCAGCTTTCCCTGCAGCCTTGGTTATGAGGGCAGAACATGGGCAGTTTGCACTGTGCATGCCCTCATGCCACACAGTGCCAGTGTACACTGCCCAGAACACCTCGGTTGAGAGCTGAGGTTACGATGTCAGGAATTACAGTGTACTTATCACGCACACCAGGTTTCCTGCTCTTATAGTCACAGAATAGTCTGATAATGGGAAAAAGACTCCAATATTATCCTACCATCACTCTTCAGCGTGTGTGTGTGTGTGTGTGTATCACATGAGTATATCTTTGTATTGTGTTAGGATGTTTGACTTTAGAAATTGCCATTTGTGGGCTGAGAAGATTGCCCAGCAAACGAAGTGTTTGCCTTATAAGCAGGAGAATGTATGTTCAAACAGGCATTTATTTAAAAGCTGAACATGGTGATACTTGGTTGTAATCCCAGCACAGAGGAGGTGGAGACGAAAGGGCCCCTGAGTCTCACTGACCAGCCAGTCTTGTCTATTCGATGAGTTCCAGGACACAAAGAGAAATAATAGGGAAACAAAAACGTTGACCACACTTGATGATGACGCCCACATTTGTTCTTTGACCTCCACAGGCACACACATGTGCATCCGCACACACAATGAACACACACGAATTGCCATTTTAGTTGCTGCTTGAATTCATAACAAGTCATTAAATGAAAATTTGGCTTGGGATTAGGACAGAATGTCTAGCAGTTCCTGAAATGGCTCTAAACATACTTCTGCATTTTTGTACTATATATTCATGTGAAGTGGTATTCTTAGTATTGACAATTACAAAATCAAAATATTGATCAGCTTTACAAATGTTGAAAAGAGGCAGGGGGGAGATGGCTCATTGTTTGTTACAGTATTTGCCACACAAGTGTGAGGACCAGAGTCGGATGCACAGAATCTTGCCGGGTATGTGAGGCAGGCTCCAAAATTTCCAGCCTTGGAAGGTGGAGGAGCCCTAGAGCAAACTGACTGCAAGAGGAGCTATATCTTTGAGCTCTGGGTTTGATTGACAGATCCTGCTTCAAGGATTAAGGTGGAAGAGCAATGGAGGACAATTCCTACCATCAACTTTTGGCTTCCACATTTGTGCATGCACACACACACACACACACACACCAATTGCAAGCACATGTGAATGTATAAATGCACAAGTGTGTGCTCCTGCAAATGCAAAAGCTTTCATATGCACACGTGCATGCCAAACTCCACACTCACATGAAAAAATAGAAAGAAGAAAAATAGAATTAAAAACATTGAAGATTCTCTATATCCTATGGTATTCAACCAAGATTTAATTATTTATGTAAAGATAAATAGGCACTCACTAATATGTAAATTTTCTTTCATCTTTAACAAACAATAAATTTAACCAAAGAATTGCTTTAAAATAAATTTCTTTAGGAGTTATCATCAGTAAACTTTTGATTTGTATACCCATTTTATATACCCACTTTTTCTGATGTTTTAAACATTTCTCAAGCAAAAGGAGCAAGAATAGTTTTAAGATATTGTGGGCCTTCCCATATAGTTGTGGGGGTACAAATGGAAACAAAGTTGTGAGATACATGGGAATTATATCTCAAAAGGCATAAAATGTATATGTTTTATCACATATACATATAGTTTCCTCTTAAGGCAATAATTTAAATCTGTCAAATAATTTAGGCACAGAAGTTAATGAAATATTGCTCATAACAGTAGAAGAATAGATCTAGATATCCATCAATAAGGGATGGCTTAGTTAATGTATAGTAATCCATAAAAAGGGAAATTGTAATACATTAGTAATGGAACACACACACACCTTAAGAGTATTATATCATAATACTTATGGGGGATAAAAAGTATGCAGAACTATGTCTGGAGGGATAAACAAAAGTTGGGCTTAAGGACCAATGATTGTTGCTTTTTTCCTGGTGTGTGTATGTATGTGTGTGTTTTAATATTTTCTCATGGATCTTTAGTGAATATGCATTATTGGGTGATAAAGAAAAACAAACTAGCTTTTGAGTTAGGCTCTTCTAACTCAAACTCCTGGGCTCAAGTGGTCCACATGCCTCAGCCTCCCAAAGTAGCTGCCCGCCACTGTACCCCACTAAAAGTATGTCTTTTTAAAAGAAGAATACTGGTGTCTGTTCCCATGATGATGGTAAATGAGATGGTTTCTGATCTGAAAGGGAACAGTTCTCCCCGTGACTGAAATGCCCCCCAGGCTTCCGAATGTTCGTAACAGAATATAAGTTTTGCTACCCCAGTGTCTGATTCCCTCAGCATTAATATGTCCACAGAGTACTCGGCCTTAGGTCCTCGCCAGGGAACTCTGCTGGGAAGTGTTGTCACTCATGCTCAGCAGAATGCCCATCCAAGAGAAGGGATGTTTGAGTGCACAGTTCAATCAGCTTGCGACTCTTGAAGGTTTGTTCAATAGGATATAACTGCACACTAGTCAGACCAAGCTCTCAGCACTAAATTATGGCTCCACAGAGGTACCTCTGCTGAGCTATGTCTCCTGTTCTATCCTTGGCTTCCATCTGAGCTTAAAGTGAAATGGTCACAAGAGGAATGCCCTTTTAAATGTCCTGTGCTACCTATGCCTTTCATACTGTGTAATAACCTTGTATTGACTTCCTCCATAGAGTCCCTCCAGCTTCCAGAGACTTGAGGGATCAAGCATCTTTTCCTTTTATAATGCAGAGGGCAAACCTATGGTGATGTCATCCACCTCCAACATGTGCCCCCAGAAAAGAAGTCTCCTCAATACTCATTGCCTTAACTTCTCTCATATCACAAGGTACTGAAATGGTTAATGTTTTTTTGCATTTTTTTTCTTTTCTTTTATGGAGACAGGGTTTCTCTGTGTAACAGCCCTACCTGTCCTGAAACCTGAAACCTGCTTTGTAGACCAGGATGGCCTCAAACACACAGCAATCTCCCTCTGCCTCATGAGTGCTGTAATTAAAGGCCTCTGTCTCTCTGTCTCTCTCTGTGTGTTACTGAGGACTGAAATAATTAAGGACCTGTACATCAAGCAAATACTGTACCACACTAAGTTACATCCCCTCCTGGGATTTTTGAGACAGTCTTACTGTGATGTCTAGACTAGTTCTGAATTTACAGTCCTCCCCTTTCACCCTTACTCCCCAGCCCTGGAGTGCAGGGACTGTACACAGGCTCTCCCACCCACAAAAGGCAAAAACAAACAAACAACAGGAAAAAAATAGTTGAACTGAGTATTAGGGGAGTAGGGGGGAGTCTCTCTTCACCACAGTAGCTCCTGGTGTCCACTGGCAACCCACAGCATCATTCCAATTCTTGTTTCTATAACCACATGGTGGTCTTTGCCTTCTGTGTGTCTCTGCCTGTCCTTTGAGGACACTAGTCACATCGGGTTAAGGCTCTTTCGTACCAAAGTATCACCTCCTTGTAACCAACTGCATCAGCAATGACATAATTCGCAAACAAGGTTATAGTCCAAGACGCTAGGGGTTAGGATTTTAGCATATCTTTTTGGAAAGACATGATTAAACCCCATAACTGTGCCGATAGAATTAGCTTCCTACAGTCAACTATCTAGTTTTGTATAAATGGTATTTGTGACTGGAGGTAAAATTATAATGATTGTATCATATGCAGATTCAAAAACTGCCATCTCACGAATATTTTAGATGGAAAGAAAGCTATTAAAGATGACTCAAAAGGAAACTCCATTTGAGGATGAGCTTCCTGTGAGCTTTCAGTCTCTATAAGCGAAATGTTTACCTTGGTGGATTGTTCTGAGGTTCCAGTCCATGATTCTATTGGTGCTGTCACTTTGGGACAGTGATGAGACGGCCCATTATGGCGGGAAACACACAGCAAGCTGCTCACCTTGTGGTGGCCCAGATATAAGAGGAGAAAGAAGAATGGTACAATCCCTTTTGACAGGATACCTCACTAGACCCCACCTCATCTCACTGTGAGCACAGTGGGAATAGGAAACAAGCTTTTAACCCTGGGGCCTTTGGAGGGCACGCCAGATCTAAAGTAGCTCAATACTGATATTTTAAGTTTCACTCAAGCTGGAAGTAGTGACACATGTGTGTGGTCCTGATGAGGACCAGCTGCTTCGGTCCTGGACCTGGAACAAGGCAGAGCATCATGGTGTAAGGCCCGGAGCAACACAGCTGCAAATGTCACAGTGGTCAGGAAGCAGAAAGAAAGGGACAGAAAGAGGCTAGGAACAAGGTCTGTCTTTCCAGGTCATGCTCCCAGTGACCTACTTCCTCCGGCTAGGCCCCGCCTCCTGAAGTTTCAGTCATTTCCCAAAATAGTACCACCAGCTGAGAGCCAAGCCTTTCACATACTGGTCTATGAGAAGTCGTTTGTTTTCAAACTATAACACTCCCCTATTTTAACTCATCCAACAAAACACAGTAACAAGATGTGTGTCCTTATCAGCAACCCAAGTCATGGGGCTTTGGATATTAACATTAGTTTTGTCAATGTCACCAAACATCACTTAAACTTCATCCTAACTTCAAAATTACTGCAGTCACCAGACCTATACATATTACTGTGACATATAACTTCTAATCTCTGGCTGACTCATCCAGGCTTACTCTCCTCTAGGAGGTATTGTACTCACTGGCTTCCATTTGCTTGTTCAGATCCTCATAAGACTTCCTTCCTTCCTTCTTTCCTTCCTTCTCTTCCTTCCTTCTTTTTCTTTTCTCTTCCTTTTTCTTTTTTGGTTTTTTTTGAGACAGGATTTCTCTGTTTAACAGCCCTGGCTGTCCCAGAACTTGCTCTGGAGACCAGGCTGGCCTCGAACTCACAGAGATCTGCCTGTCTCTGCCCCCCACCCAGACTGCTGGGATTAAAGGCATGTGCCACCACCACTTCCTTATCCTTCCATCTCAGTTCCAACGTCATCCACAGCATATCTTCTTACATCCATGCTTTCGTGCCTGTTTCAAGTCTCTCTTCCTCACCCTATAGTAAAAGAAGGAGGGGGCATTAAGAAGGCCAGGAAGATGTCTCAGTGGGTAAAGTGCTTGTCACACAAGGATAAGGACCAGAGTCCAGATTCTCATCACCTATGTAAAGTCAGGTGTAATTTCAGGGCTCCTGTGAGTAAGACAGGGGAGATGGAAACAAGAATCCTATGAAGCTCGTAGGCCAGCTAGTCTGGAACCTGTAGCAGCAAGAAAACAAAAAGACTCTGTCTCAAATAAAGTGGCAGGTGATGACCAATACCTGAAGTTGTCTTCAGACCTTCCTATGTGTGCCTCGGCACACACCTGCAATCACACGTGCACATGCACACATTCTGGGGAGATGGCTCAGTGGGTAAAGAGCTTGCTGTGCAGGCAGGTGGGTGTGGTGGTATGAACCTGTAATTCCAGCATGCGTAATCACCTCCTTTGTATGTAGTTCTTCTGAAACTTAGTAAAAAAAAAACTATGCAAGCTCATACCTCAGAACCATCCCACTGTTGCGGAGGTGTTGATCAACTGTCCTCCACAGAGCCCTCACTTTGTAGTGACTATCACATTGGTGATGATCAGGGATGACACAAACACAAAGAGGAAGTCCTGTTTAAATCATGATAGAGGACACTGGATGTGCGTGCAGTCAGAAAGGTAGTCAAGGAAAACCAAACAAATGCAGGATCCACTTAGGACAGTAAATACAAGCCTAAAAGAGTACGGATTCTGGAGGGAAGTAGCCTGCCTGCCTCAAGCTTTACTGTTTTCCTTTCCAGCATCATGTGTTGGCAATGTATTCCATGCCTCTGGGCTGTGCAGAGACAGCAGAATCTGCATTGCAGGTTGTGAAACCTGAATGGTGGACATAGAACAGGCTCTCTCTCTCTGCAGCCACTTCTACTCTCTCAATCCTCTTCGAAAAGAGAAGCCCCTAGAGTTGCAAGGATCCTTACTGAGCTCTGACTGTGTCTTGTAGTATTTAGTGTTAGACATTTTGTTTTGTTTTTGCTGTTGTTATCTTTTTGTTTTTGTTTGCTTGTTTGTTATTAACCCACATACCCTTTGCAGGATAGACTGTTACATACAAGGGAAATTTACACCAGATACTTTATGACATATTCTCCCCCATTCTCAACATTAAATTTGAAAGAATCCTTTTGCAAGCAAACGTACTGACACGGAATCGCATCTGTATTCAGCTGGGACTCCCACTGTTCTTTAGGGGTAATTTTCAAATCTTTCTACACAATCGAAGCATATTCCCATTGATAAATAACAGCTTCAAGCTTTTACCTCCACACACTATTTTGACAAATCACCACCCCAAGGAAGGTTTTGTGCTTGAGAACACTAATTCATCTGAAGGAAGAGGGTATTTTCGAATCACACTTCAAAAAATCATGTCAAAGAAAAGGAATAAAGGAAGAAATGAGCTTTGGAGTCAAGGAACAAAGTAGGGACATGGGACTCTCTGATAAAGCAGAGTACAAAGATGAAAAGCAAACAAAAGAGATAGTAGGAATCCAAACATTTTCTAGATGTAGAAAATAAAGGGATAACAGTGTATCACACAATTATGATAGTATTCAATGACATGGATATCAGGTGGACAGGAAAAGTGGGACCTTGGACCACAGTATTGAGGATGTGATGTGACAGACCCTCAAAGATTCTTGTACTGAGGAGGTGACAGCTAGTGGTGCTATTTGGGGAGATTCTGGAAGCTTCTAGAAGGGGACACATCTAGATGAAACAAAGCACAGGGAGTACATCCTTAGGGCTCTTTCCCTGGCTGCTTGTATTTTATCTGTACTTTCTGGCTGCTTGTGGAGTGAAGGGCTTTATTATACCATGCCCTTCTGCCACCATGTTCTGCTTCACCACAGCCCACAAACAACAGAGTCAGTGACCATGGACCGTCTGACCCACGAGACAAAGTAAATTCTTCCTCTGCCAATTTTCTCAGAGATTTGGTCACAGCAACACGAGAAAGTCTCTCGGGTGTGGCACATCTATGAAATCTCAACAATTCAGGAGGTTGAATGATCATCAGTTCTAGGTCTTCCCAGCTGTGTAGCAAGGCCTGTCTCAGAGACAGACAGAAGACAGAGAGGGGAGGTAAGGCTGGGAGGCAATTTCTTATTGCAGATCTGTCTTCATTGTTTTAATGAACAAGTATTATAACTTCAAATAACTTGAGGTAAGAGGCTCAGCTATCATCTCATTCCCAACTCTATCAAAATGTGGCTCAGCAAGACACGGCTCACTGAACTACTGTTGCTACTGAAAACTAAACACCAGAAGTTCACAAGCCTAGTATGACGACATATACCCAAGGTCCCTGTTGCTTGGGAAACGAAGCCAAGAGCATTTCCTGAGCCCAGTAGTTTCCTGAGCCTGGGTAGTATAAGGAGTCTTGGTTGAGAAGAAAAATGTCACCCCAAAGTAATTATTTCCGCTTGGTTTCCTTATACAGCATCCTTAATAACAGAATCTATAATATTAATAAAAAAAACACAGCTATTCACTTTAGAAGAGTGCTTCTCATTGACCAAAGCCCTTAAATCCACTTTTCTTAATTAAACTTCATCCCAAGAAACATCCCTGTGGCTGTTTCAACCATCACATTCTGTAGCTGTGACCCTACTGTGGGGGCTTTTGCTAACCAAGCCCTTTGTGTGTGGAAGCTAGTTATAAGAAAGATTAATTTGAGAGAAGACTATTAGGCACCCAATAAGAACCCAATAAAAATAAGGTTTTATTTTTGATTTTGATGTATTTGTTTTGTTTTTGCCTAGAGTCAAGGCATGTTATAAGGTTTCCAAAATGGTCCTGCAGAATTATTAGTCATATGCCATTTACAACTACCACTGTGGGGTGAAATAATCTGGGGGGGGTGCAAACTATGTGAAACCATACAGCAATAATCACCATGGCTATAGGGAATCCTCTTCCTTCCCCTTCCGTTCCCCCTCTTTCTGCCCCTTCCCATTCTCCTCCTTCTCCTTTGACACAGGTTTCTTTATGTAGCCATGACTGTCCTGGAACTCACTCTATAGACCAAGCTGGCCTTGAACTCACAGAGATCCACCTGTCTCCAACCCCCAAGTGCTGAGATAAAAGGTATGCACCACTGCACCTGGTTTGAAATCTTCTTTTTGAATTTACAAGATGCTGGTTTTCAGGCAAAAGTCTAGGATATTAATTCTACCTCACTGGTTGTTCCGGTTCTCATAAAGAAATATTCCCAGAGACTGGGACACACTAACAATACTGTCACTTCCTATGACCCAAGGATGATCGGAGAAACAATTCATGTGCATTTTCCACCTGCTTTCATACACACATCACAGATGGATGCCATGAGGCTTTCAGAGAGCAAGTCAAGTGCCTACGGTCACCAAGTATGGCTCTTTTGACTCTCTAGAGAGGCAGTCGCAATTCTTAGTGGGAAAAAAATAGTATGCTAAATTTATAAAGTGCAGCCAATTCTTCATGACTTGGAGCATGACTGTCTGTCTAGTCATGTACTACTTTTCACCCCCACCTCACACCATTTTCTTAGGGTGCTAGGATCGAACCCCCATGTCTTTGTACACATGGGGAAAGCACTTCACTATTATATCTCAGCATTATTTATCTCCTTAATTTTCTGACAGGATACATAAAAATAGAGAAAGAAACTGACTTCTTAGAATACAAATTATCCGTGTATACTGACAAGCAAGTTGGCATTTAGTATGGACTAAATTAAAAACTCAGTTGGCAGAGTGCTTGCCTAACATGCATGGAATCCTGAGTCTGAGTACCAGCACTGGATAAACCAGGCATGGTGGCACAAGCCTGCAATCCCAGCACTTCACAGAAGTAGAGGCAGACAGATCAGAAGGTCAAGGTCATCTTCAACCACACAGTGAGTTCAAGGACAGCCTGGGCATGTGACCTTGTCTCAAAATAAATAAATGTAACAGATTCCAGGGAGGGAGGGGAGAATGACTAGTTATTTTCAGCAGAAACTATTAGAAAAATAATAGGCTATTGATAGACTTTCTGGTAGGGCAACAGAAATATAGGAGAGGACTGGGGAAATGACTCAGTGGGTAAAGTGATGGTTATGTAGGCCTGAGAACCTAAATTTGGATCCTCATCTCTCATGTAAAAAGCCAGGCAGGGTAGTGCATACCTGTATCTGCAGAGATAAGAAGGTGATAACTAACACAGGTAGATTCCAGGGACTTACTGGCCAGCCAGTCTACCCAAAATGGTGAGCTCTGGGTTCAGGGAAAGACCCTATCTTAAACAATAAGGCAGAGATAGCTAGAAGAAAGCATTCAACACTACTCTGTGGCTTACACAACGAGTGCACCTGTAGAAGTGACCTACACACACACACACACACACACACACACACACACACACACACACACACACGTTACTAGAAATAGCCAGAAGAAAATGAGCACTTGTAAAGGGAGGTTATGCACCTAATACCACAGCTAAAATCATGGCATTGAATGTAAATCCCACAGTGACCATGTCAGACATGAGTCACAGCAGGCCAATCAGAGCCAGTATTGGGCATTGGGCACTGCTGCTATCACCAACACTCTTAGAAGCCAAGGCAGTTACTCTTTGCTGCTCTAGCTGAGTCATCAGGCAGACCCTGCCTGCTCCCTTGCCTCACCAGAGCCTCACCAGAAGTCCAGGACGGGAGAATCCTGTTCATGCATCAAAGAGGACAAAGAAATGGGCTGCCTAGCCTTTTAGCTTGCTAGTAGTGGGACGTGTACTCAAGCTTCCCGTGATGAGAAATTTCCCTTTAGAAGGAAAAAGACGTGTTGTTTATGCATTGCCCATCTCAAGCATTTAGCATTTACACCTCCCTCCAATACATTTTCAAATTAGTTCATGTGTTTTGGTTTTCATTATTGTTGGTTTGTTTTATTAAGTTTTTTTGGAACTCTTTATTTAAGCCAGGCTGGTCTCCTCCTACCTTTTCTCCCAAGGGCTGGAATTAAAGGACTGAACAACCTTGAATGGGTGGGGCAGTTGTCTCTGGAAAGAGACCACGGAGACTTAAAAACCAAAGAAACACATCACTATTGGGTGGTAATGCTCTAGACATGGGCAGACAAGGAAAAGCTCAGGGCAGGGTACGAATAGAGCTGTACTCAACAGCACAAAGCTTCAAGACTGAGGCTAGGTCATTTTCCCTTCCAAACTATATTCTCTGTTGTGGGAGTTCCCTCTGTGTGCTGTGATTACCATTAATGAATAAAGAAACTGCTTTGGACCTATAGCAAGGCAGAACTGAGGTAGGCAGGGAAAGCTAGGCTGAATGCTGGGAAGAAGAAGGGTAAAGTCAGAGGGAGACACCATGGACCCACAGCCAGAGGTAGACGTGCTGAAACTTTGCTGGTAGGCCACAACTTCTTGGTGATATACAGATTAATAGAAATGGGTTAAATTAAGATGTAAAAGTTAGCCAATAAGAAGCTAGAGCTAATGGGCCAAGCAGTGATTTAATTAATACAGTTTCTGTGTGGTTATTTCGGGGCTAAGCTAGCCGGGTGGCCAGGATGAACAAGAAGGCCCTACTCCTACATTTTCACTCTTAGGGTTCTGTTATCCCAGCAAGATAACAAATTTAAAGAGCCCCAAACCCTCTCATCGACTTCCTATAACTATTGCCAACCAGAGAAAATGACCTACTTGGAATCAGTGGGCAGCTGCCAGCTGCCCAAAGTTCCTTGGACATTACATCAGTAGTTACTTTTCTCATATGGCAAAAGCCAGATAAGAAAAGAAGGACTTACTTACTGTTTAAGAGAGGATACTTTTCAACATGACTGAAGGAGTATGAGGTCACTGATCAGTCTGCATCTACAGTCAGAAACAGAGAGATGACCACTGATGCTTAGGTTCCTTTCTTTTCATTAAGTTGGAACCCTAGACCATAGGATGGTGTGTCTACATTCAGGCCTAGGCTTCTATCCCCCAGTTAAATGTCTTTGAAATAACCCTTACAGATACACCCACAGGTATGTCTCCATCAAGTTGACAATCAAGACCGACCATTAACTAGTCATGATTTCATGTAATGAGAATGCAACCTTAAGAATTACACTTTATTTAAGTGGCATCATATTAGAGATAATTACTTAGGGTCAGACAGATCAGGGTTCAAATTTTGGCTTTCTTATCTCATCAGTTTGTGGTCTTGAATAGACATTTGCCTCTCGGTGTCTGCTTCTCCCTCTGGAGATGGCAGGGGAAGATAGAGAATGGCCCTGGACTTGGATTCATCATGCAAAATAAAGAAGAGAACAATTGTAGAGATTTCCCCTTGTACTCATGTGCAGAAAGATCTCAATATCTGAAGTTTTAAAGTCATGGCAGACAGAGTCATTTATGCCTTCCTCCCTTATGAGAAACAGACTCCTCTATGGGTAGCATCTGTGCTTTGCTTCTCTTGGCCCTTCTCCTGATACTAGGCATATACACAGAAAAGAAAACCTCCTGGATCACTGGCTGGGTGAGTAGATGGGTAATTTAAAGGCCAAATACATATGCAATCCAAAAGAATGAGAGCAAAGGAAAAGGGAAGGAAGAAGAGAAGAAGGGAATGAGAAAGCTATTGGATGCAAGCTCCATTTCACAGATCAAAAGAGCTCAGGGTTAGAGAGAAGGAGCAGCAGAATCTAGCTTTGAATCCATGTCTTGTTGACTCTACACCTACCTTCCTAGGCACTCGATACAAGACAATAGAACATAACTTAATCATGAAAGCAGGTCATTGCAGAAGGCTTTTCTACTGCAGAATTCACAGCCTTACTGTCAACTTATTATTTAGTATTTCACTCCCCGCCCCCCAAGAGAAATCAGCATACCCTTGAACTGGTGGTTAGGGTGAGGGGAATGGGGGGGACTGAGCTCGATGCTCTCCAAGGTTCTGAAAACAAGGTTTGAAATTCTAACTTTTACTGCCAGAGGAAAGGTAGCATCATTTTATATTGGCTCTTCAGTTTTTACACTCAGGGCAAAACCATCTGTGAACGGATGAAAATGAAATAATTATGAAATTTAGGCAGTTCTTAAAAGATGAAGTTTTCAACACACCCACATCCATTCACTAAAATTAAGGGATATGAACTCTGCAAACAGACTTCCTTTATGCAGTTTTGGCTTTCCTCCACAGTTATGAAAGTCAATCCATGCCAGTAATGTCTAAATTCATGATGGGGATTTTTTTTCAGTACTGCAGTGAATATATTCTCCTAGTGGTGCATCGTTGGCCCTGGAACATAGCGGAGGCCAGGATAAGCATCTGGAAGCAGGTACCTGGTGGCATAGGTAAGAAACAGCCAGTAGGGTGAGGATCAGTGTCAGAATTGGCAGACTGGAGTCTGGAAGAGGAAAGGAAACCGAAAGGAGAGGAGGGGAATAAAGGTCTGAAATAAAGAGGTAAAAACAAAACAAACAAAACAAAAACCAAAAACCCAGAAAACTTGAATGGAGTCAGTCAGGTAGGACAGGAACCCGTGGCCAGTGGCAAGTCAGAGCTTTCAGCTCCTGGGGAGAAAGGTATCGTTTGCTGTCTCTTTCTCTTGATGCCAACTGCAGCAATGCTGTTTCTTTCCAAGTCTTTCTACAGAGCTCCACGGGGGTTGACACTGGGCTGGACTGACATCTGCCGCTACTTCTTGCCGCATTCTGTGCTATTTGGAGATATTCTATTGATATCATCTTCTTTGACCTTGCTTCGCTTCCCCCCCTCAACTCTCCTTCCGCTGTCCTATTTGTAGCAACGGCTCGTCCACTAACAAGGACTCTTTTATCTATTGGTCTTGCTCTTGCTTTTGTTTCTCTTGTCTATTCGGAGTTAGCTTCTTGAGAGAAAGCCAGCACGAATTCACTCCTGCCCTTGAGAAACTGTTGAACGCAGCCGACTTGCTAGAACCAGCATGTGTCAGTATAAACGAATCCTGTATTTCATAGCAGTGTGCCTAGCGGCTTTATGTTTGAGCTAGGCAAATGACCCTTTTCCTTGGCAGAAATTTTTATTGTGCCCTTAGAATGACAATCCCAGGCCACTGAGTTGCAAAGACCACATGCATTTAGAAGAAATAAATAAAAAGAACCAGCTCCTGTCATACGGACCCTGGCTCCGGCTGTTTAGATGATACCATAGCAGCTGAAGACGTTTGCTGCTTACAGAATACTAATGGCTCTGACTGTTTGGAACTGAGCTTTCTTGCGAAAGAAGAAAAAAAAAAAGAATCTGAAAGGGAAGCTCATTTTGAGTTGGCCACTTAAAATCATAAGCTGAGTTGGGGAAAATTCTATGTGTCACCAATATGTGGATACAGATAGATCCGCAAACATAGAGATCTACAGACACAATTTTTCCGAGATGCTCTTGGGTTTAGACCGAGTTGGAAGTACTGTGACTTGTCAGTTACTTAAGTTTCATGTCCTAACTTTGTCACAGCTGTCTGTCAACAGCATCGACTTGTGCATGTGCACACAGGACAGTCAGAGGCTGCTCTTATTTGTCTGACTCAATTTAGCTAGAACAAATTGACTTAAAGTCCATTTACCGGAGAGTCACCGTTGATCATGGATGCTTTGATACGCTATCCATCTCTTTACTGCTAACATGGGTGTTAGGGAACTGAAGATGAAGAGAATTGATCCTGAGACCTAGCTAAAGGGTTCCCTGCTTGGTGGCAAGGCTATGGCTTTGGAGGGAGGAGTCATAGGGAGGAGTTCTTGCCTTGGTACTTATGAGTTGATGGAATATAAGCAAATCATTTTCTATTTCTCAGCTCTACTTTACTATGTCTAAAGCGAAGGGGAGAAAAATCCAACCTGGCTATGTCACATTATAACCATAAGAATTAAGTGAGGCCATGATGGGAACCAGGCTGTAAAGACTCTACAGTGCAAGGGATTAGAAATCTTGATGCTAATTTAACACTGAGGCTATAAAACAGTGACCACAACTCAGAAGCTAGCCACTTGAAATTATTGTCAACCTATTCTCCCACGTATAAGTTAATACAATTATAATAAATTCAAAATGTGCTTCAGTCACCTCCTATGGGGATTTCATTTCATCAGATAAATTATTCAGAACTGAAAGAAAAATCATTTGTAGGGGCAGCAAGTAACTTGGTTCAACTAAGATCTTTTTATTTTAACAATATTTTTTATGATGTATATACTGTAAAAAGGATCAGTTAAATAATCTAGGATCTGGAAAAAACAAAACAGCTCTTCATATTTTCTAACTAATGGCCACCCCTCAGGCACAAAGTCCATAAGAGGATCAGTGGGAGGGACTTGTTGGGAGACACATCCTCATGGGGAGGTAGCATTCAGATGTCCTGAGATATCCTTCTGGAGAGTAAGCACGAGGATGGTCTCAGACATCCTCAGGGAGAGTTACCTTCGGACATTCTGAGACACACTAAGGAGTGTTCAGAGCATGCACTTTCCAATGCACGCTCTCCAAGGGAAGGAACAATTCCTGCTTAACTGAATTCACCATGGACTAGAGGAAATGTTTTGAGTGCTAGGTCCATTATCTCCACTTAAGGACTGCCAACCTGTTCCCCAAAGTTAAAAAAAACAAACAAACCTCCAAAACACAGCATGAACTGTCACCATAATTTGGTACTCTTTGTCAAAGGAAGAGTGTTATCTTTAACACCAACAAAATGTGTCTGCCTGAAGGAGAGGTGTAACTCATTGGTACAGCACCTATTTAGCAAGTGTGAGACCTTCGATTCAACCCCCAGCATCACAAGAAACAGATAAATTAAATAGACAAATAAATAGTGAGATAACCATATTCCCTCATAATAAGCAACCCTGAAAATACAATCATTTAGCTTATTGGAAAACTAAAAATACTGTCTTATAGTTGTCATTTTCTTGCAAAGTGGAAAAATGTCCCTCAGCCTTCTGGTGCTGGCTGGTTGCTATGTTCATTTGATGGATTGAAGGTTGTCTTGACACCTTTTACCCTGAAGACACCATGATCACCTACATGTATTTAAACTAAACTGTTTATAGGCCTTTTAGTTCAAAATAATACTTTCCAGTTGAAACGCATGAGTAATTATTTGTATGGTGATTGATATCTTTGCCCTTTCAGGGCCTCGAACTGTCATGTAAAAGTTTTGATAAAACAATAGCTCAATGCTTTTGTTAATGAATTCTGGTTACTCATCATCATCCAGTAATTTTGCTTTAACAGAAGAAAATGTCGATTGATAAAACTGCACTTTTTTTTAAAAATGTATTATAACAAGCATTTGACATTTCCCCAGGTGCAAGGAGGTGGCATGCTCCATTTCTGTTCAGAGAACCCAGGTGCTCTCTGTCAGGGCTGTGGGATTCATCTGCTGCTTGCTCTTTCTATTAGCTGAGATTCTGTGTCGGAGTTCCACCTGAGAGCCTGACTACACTTAGCTCATTCCAGAGAGAGCAGTTCCCGCTGGGAAGGTGTTGCTGGATTAAGTTTTATGACCTAAGTGTCTGGGAAATACAAGTTCTGCATCTTTTCTCACCATTGCAAAACAGGAAAGAGATTTGCATTGTAATTTGATTTTGTTTTCTCTAGTCATTCCTAGATTCTCTCTAGGTTGAACCATGCTACATAGAAGCTCCAGATCAGAATAAATGGTTTCTTAACAGAACAAAGAAGTTGAGAGAGAGAGAGAGAGAGAGAGAGAGAGAGAGAGAGAGAGAGAGATCCTACTATAAATGGAATGAACAAGATTGTGTCTATATGGTAACATTTCAGACTCTATACATGTGCTATACATAGCCTTTCCATTTAGCGTGCAGACTGCCTCTGCCCAGTAGAGTGGCTGAAAAGCATAATGATTGTTTCTGTCTAAATCAGGTTTCTTTTTTTAAAGCTCCTGGAGGGACTGAGTTGATTTCTCGTCCTTATTTTCTCCCTATCTTGAGCAACAGCAAATGCAGATGCATTCGGGGAGAACTAACCCACACCACCCTAATGCTCACTGGTCCATCCGCTCTTCTTCATTGTGGTCATTTATCGCATGTCTACCCCTGTAAGGCACTGTACTCAGTTTTGTGATTGCCAAGATGAAAAACCAATTTCACAGTGTGATGGGGTCTGAGGCAGGACCTAAGTCAGCATATATCAACTCAGAGGTGTCTGAGAATTTCTCAAAATCAAAGCTTTTAGAATTAGAGTCTGCAGTGAGAAGTTGGTGTGTCCTGACACTGGACTCATAGATTACACATAGATACTTGGTCATTTAACCAATATTGAAAAAAAAATCTTTGATGAGCTACACTGACTTTTTTATGTATGTGTTATATTGAAATATTTCCTTTCTTAGTTCATGTAATTTTTAGAAAAAGACTCATGTGACCAACTGAACTGACAATGGGTCATGAGTCTGTGGATTCTGTGGGTATCTCAGTGTGTAACGAAATAACAAATAAAACTATGACAACACACTATGCAGAAAATAAAGCAAAAGGCATTGTTAAGACAGTATGGCAATGCCCCAGCTGATTTACTTGAGAAAGGTAGTTCCTACCAGAAAACTTCTTACCAAAAAATGGGGCATCCTTTTACCTGGAAGTAAAAGTTAAGAACTGATGAAGAACAACTTCATAAAAGGTACTAATTGGTGGACAGTAAATTGATGGCCTTGATTGTGTGGCAAGAAGGGATATATATATATGGAAAAAATGGAAAGATGAAGTTTAATCTGTTTTGCTTCCATCCACCACATCTGCAACCTGTAAATGCTTAGTTCAAATACAAGTGGAAGGAGACACAAATATATGATAGAGTTAGATGTTTTCAGAGATTTAAATCCTGCAGAGAAAAATTGAGAAACAAGCATATGGACTATTAAAAATAGTCAGAGACTAACTGGTAAACTCTGTGTAGGTTTAAAATGTTGGTGCTTCAACTATTTCATATTTTTTTTCATGGATTTGTCTGCCTGGTCATCTCTGATCCCCTAGCTTGCCTGTGGAAGCTTGTGTGGAGAGAATGATCATTTTTCCTCTTTATGGGGGGGGTTCAAGACAGGATTTCTCTGTATAGCCTTGATCCCTAAACCAGGCTGACCTTGAAATCACAGAGATCAGTCTACTCCTGGCAGCACCAATCTACCTTAAAAAAAATAATGGGCAACTAAGAACCCCCCCATATGGAGTTTGCTTTCTTTGTGGCAAAAGTTAGTCATCTGGGCAAGAAACTGTGCTTGCCTCAACTGCTAACAGTATGCTGTGCAAGCAGTGCACAAAAGAAAGCGACTGCTGAACTTTGCCAACACAAGGTAGGGCAGTCTTTCAAGAATTCCTGCTTCACAGAAAAGTCTGTAGATATTCTAGGCCTATAGGCCAAAGATGGACGCCCCAACATTATAGAGAAACCTTGGGGTGACTGTCCAGGCAGCCAGAGGTCTGTGTCATTTTCTAGCTTTGGAAGTTACTTGCTCTGCACTTCCTGTCTACACAGGTAATGGTCCTTCTTGAGTCTCTGATGGGGTTGAAGATTAGATAGTTATAGTTACAGTCTTCCTTAATTATGATAGAAAGTAAATATTAGGCACAAATAAAGTGTTTTCTCTGAATTGTCAAATACTAATGAACTGGACCTTGTGAATGTATTTCTTACTTGATAATTATTCATATTGTATATGGTTTTACATTCATAGAGTTAAAACTTTTCCTTTTTATTTAGACAAAAAGGTGGAAATGATTTTAAATATTCCTTTATGCTATGTGAAGATGTGTCACTGCAATTGGTTTAATAAAGAGCTAAATGGCCAATATCTAGGCAGGAAGATATTAGGCAGGACTTCTGGGGACAGAGAGATCTCAGGGAAAAAGAGAGGCAGAGCCTCCAGACAGACAGAAAGGGAGCAAAACATGTAGGAGGAGTGGAAAAATCCATGAGCCATGTGGCAGTACATAGATAAATAGAAACAAGTTAATTTAAGTTATGAGCTAGTTAGAAACAAGTCTAAGCTATTGACTGAGCTTTCATAATTAATAATGGGTCTCTGTGTCATTTTATGTGAACTGGTGGCTCAAAGAAAAATCTGGCTACATTTCCCAACATGGTTTTGCTAAGGAATTAAGGTCCTGACAGAATTTGTGGAGATACATGCAAATTATAACAGGACCTTTTGGCTTTACTTCTCTTAGAAGACTTAAGAGTACCCATTCTAGTGTCAGGCAGTGGTGGCGCATGCCTTTAATCCCAGCACTCAGGAGGCAGAGGCAGGCAGATCTTTGTGACTTCGAGACCAGCCTGGTCTACAAGAGCTAGTTCCAGTGCAGGCTCCAAAGCCACAGAGAAACCCTGTCTCAAAAAACCAAAAAAAAAAAAAAAAAAAAAAAGAGTACCCATTCTTAGGTAGGTCTTAGGCCGAGTCAGTGTGGTTACCATGAGTAGCACACCAGCCGTGGCTGCTAAAGGAACCAGACTGAACAGCAGTTGACTTCAGGCCTGTGAGGAGATCCAGCATCAGAAATCTGCCAAAGCAGGGGATTCCTAGTGCTTTAGGGCAAAAACACAAGTTCAGGGAATCTCAACACAGGACTGGCCACTCATCCCAAAACACCAATTAGAGAAATGGTGAAATCAAAAGAAGGAGATTGAGTCAACATGGTCACATTGGAAGGCACAAACTCCAAGGGCATACTCCAGACACCAACAACAGCTTGAATTTTAAATGGAGAGAGAACTGGGGCCAGCACTGGAGGTCCAAGGTGAACCAATATTGGTGGAAGTGCAGTCTTACGGTCATTATCCCCCTTCTGGTTCTGCAAGGTAGTTAAAAGAGGTCATTATTGTTTGAGGACATATGCTGGTTCCCTTGAGATAGTTGCTCCTGTTTGTGGGATCTCATCATGAAGCCATCTGTCTGTGAGATTCTGTTGTTCCTAAAATCCAAAGGATGGGAGACTTTTAGATGCCTTTGGTGGGGGGAGGGCAGGGTCTGTAATAGTATATAATAAAGCCTGAGCAGAAAGTATCTCAGCTACTTTTACTCTTGGGCCTTCACCCTTGAAGACGAATGAAAAAGAGAGGAGTGGAGGATGGAGATAGAGAGAGAGAGAGAAACATCATTGGAATTTAAATAGATACTCCATGAGTAATTTATATCTCCACACATAGAATAAAGTACGTAGCTGACTCAGTGTAAAGGAGACAAATGAAAAAGAAAGGTAGAAGCCTGGGGAGATGGCTCATTCGGGTCAAGTGCTTTCTGTGCAAATGGGAACACCTGAATTTGGAACCTCGGCACCCATAGAAAACCAAGGTAAGGTTGCATGGTTGTAACCTCAGTGGTGAGAGGCAGAGACAAGTAGATCCTGGCAGCTCACCAGCCAGTCAGTCTAGCACAAAAGGTGGCACAAGATCGATGACAGACCCTATCTAGCTTCAGGTTGGATGAGACCGTGTCTCGAGATGGAGAAAGACAGACACCCTACATCCTTCTCCGGACTTTGCATTTGTGTACAGTGTGCACACAGGCAGACGTGTGTGCACCCTCACCCCGACACCCATGAAAGCAGAAAATCCAGGTTTTGAAATTGCTTTGAGTTACTCTATGAAGTCAGTGCTTTGGGAGCGGGGGTGGGGGGTGGGGGAAGCAGTTTCCTAATTACAGAAACAGAGGTGTTCTGCACTGGATTAAAAGGTTTTGCCAGTCAAATCTTCTATCTTCTAGAAAGGAGATACACAGAAGGGCTGCAGAACAGCTGCATCTGCATGCAGAGGCAACCATGTTAGGATCAAGCTAACACTTGATCGCTTACAAGACAACGAAGGGGCCAGAGACAGCTTTGTTCTCATTTGCTGTCGCAGTGGTTAACGTCCTTCCCTGCTCTCTCCATGTTCTCAGCCAACCCCATAAGTCATCCGCCCTGGATCATCAAGTCTTGATTGCTCAAAAACCTAGCCTAAAACTACTCACCCTCTCCAATCTACCTTCTACACGGTTGCAAATGATTCTTTAAAAATACAAACCTGGGGCCATTCCTGCCTCATGATTCTTTAAGACTTCTGCTTCCTCACCAGACAGAAACTTCCAGTCCTGAACATGGCATGACATCTTGCCCTTCCTATTGCTCTGGGTCTTAACTTTTGTCATTGTACTAGCCTGTATGACTCTGGCTAGCCGGGTGCCCTTGCCTCTTGTTCATCCTCCTGTCCCTCTGATAAACCTATCATTTGTCATGCCCCATCGCACGTGCCCTTCTCTCAGGCATGCATTTCTTGTCTCCCTGTCAGTTCCTTCTACAAAGTTCCATGAAAACAATGACCAGATGTGCCACAAGCCCTTCCATCTGTTTCTAGTCTGTCTTCACACAGATAAAAAAGGGCCAGGGTTTCTTGTTAATTTCTAGCATTTTTTTCCATTTCCCTTCTGATTAAATGTTGTGCGATAAAATATTTCCCAGGGAACTGCAACACACAGGTCTACTCACTGCAGATAGGGAACCCACAACAGCCCCAAGTATGGATACCACCAAAGTCCAATTTGGTGAACTAATGCGTTCTACTGGGATTACTTACAGGGATATGGGTGACAGATTACTTAGAAGAGCAGAAGTGACTCAAAGACAGCTGTATCACCGAAGCCCACCCAAACATGGGTGACAGTTCACAAAGCTGAGAGTTTAGAGCCCACTGCACAGTCTTCAGGCAGCTCAACAGGTTGGAGAGTGGCCTTTTAAGGTGCCTGAGTTGGTCTAAATCTCTTCTAGGCAGTCCAATGGTGTCTGCTTCTTCAAGGCAACTGGTCTGGTCTGAATCTTTATAGACACTCTCCTCGGCAGCTCAGCTTTACTTCATCTGAGAAAGACTGTCGTCTTTCCTTGCTTACTCTGGCAGGGAGGAGGCGAGTGAATCTGGCCAATTTCATGGTGAAGCTATTTTGAGTTATTTACCTTCCTGCTTAAGGAGCCTCCTTGGAGGATGGACTGTTTCAATTCTGGAGGAGACTGTTACACAACACTCAACAAATACTTGCTGGGCTCCTAAATAGATGACCGTTTAAAGGCACAACTCTGAGCAAGAGAGATGCAATCCTTATCTACCCTTCTACCACCCCACCACCCCGCCAAGTGTACAGCTTGGCAGCAGTTATCGGCACTCAGGAAGACAAGAGGACAGGTCAAAAGTAGAACACGACCCCATGGGAAGCAACAGCACAGTTGAGAAAGTCCTTGTGATCTAGTGAGGGTCATTGGAAACTCAAGTGAAGAGTTTGGATGGAAGGAAGGCTAGAGAAATGTTAACATCACAGGAAGGAAACTGTGTGCAAAACCATGAAGGTAAGGCAGAGCTTGGTGGGATTATGGAAGAAAACTTGCTGCAGATCTTAGAGTATCCAAAAGTGGCAGACAGGAAGGTAGGAGAGGAACAGTTCAGTACTTTGCATTCAAGAATTATAAAGAAAATTTTCCATGATATTGAATAAGAAAAGGAGGAGGTCTTGACTTCACTTACATTGACTACTATACTTTAAACTCCTAGTATAATTTGTTTGCCAACAAAATTGACATGTATTCATATGGTTTTTATGTGATATGATATTTTTATATGTATGTGTCTTAGTTAGGGCTTCTATTGCTGTGAAGAGACACCATGACCACAGCAAATCTTGTAAAGGAAAACATTTAATTGAGGCTAGCTTTCAGTTCAGAGCTTAAATCCATCATCATCATGGCAGGAAGCATGGGATCATGCAGGCAGAAATGGTACTGGAGGAGGTGCTAAAAGTTCTACATCTTGATCCACAGGCAATAGGAAGTGAACCATGTCATTGGGCTTAGCTTGAGCACAGAAGATCACAACGTCCTCCCCCACAGTGACACATTTCCTCCAACTAGGCCATACCTACTCCAACAAAGCCACACCTCCTAATAGTGCCATGCCCTATGGGGACCATTTTCTTTTAAACCACTACAATATATACAATGTAGACTGGTTAAGTTAATAATCTAAGTAATGTAAACATCATCTGATATATTTTATTTTGTTTGTGGTGAGAATATTAAATTTTAGTCCTAGCCATTTTTAACTAGAGTCACCACAGTGGACAGTAGGTCTCCTGAATCTATTTTCTTGTCCATTTGAAACTTTGTACCCTTGCCCAGTGTTGAGCTCCCCATCCCAAAATCTTCCCATCACATCCTCTATTTTGTATATTTCTTAGTCAATTGTGCCAAGGATTCTTTTATTATTTTTCTTTTCTTTCTTTCTTTCCTTTATTTGTTTGTTTTTCAAGACAGGGTTTCCCTTTGTAGCCTTGGCTGTCCCGGAACTCACTCTGTAGACCAGATTGGCCTTGAACTCAAAGATTGCCTGCCTCTCCCTCCCAAATGCTGGGATTAAAGATGTGCAGCACCCCTGCCTGGTTCAGAATTAGTTTCAACCTCAAGTCTTTGGTTTATAATGTCCCCTTCAAATGACAACAGTCTAGCAACACGTCTGAACCACTTTGTCTTTCAAAAAGGTCACCTTAGTTGAAGGAAATGATACACATTCAAATTCCAATAGCTTGTTGTATTGCAAAGATGCTCTTGAAATTTCCTTGGTTGTTTTAAGTAAAAAAAAAAAAAATTCATGGATCCTACTGGTATAGTTAGTTTCAATTCTAGGATTGTGCTGTAAAAGTACTCCCAGACCTCTTTTATAAATGTTAAAAATTCGGCATAATAAGAAACTTATAGGTTAGGCTTTCTTAGATAAAGTTTTGTGTGGTGTGGTGAAAATGTTACATATACTCAGGTTCCTCTGTAATTTAGCTCTCTGAGCTAGGGAGTAGTCAGCACTGACACTGTCCCAAGAGGAAAGAGTACACAGCAGGTAAGTGAAAAGTGACTTCACAGCAGTGATGTCAGAGCTACAGCTTTCAGTTCTAAATGCTTTTCCAACAATAGATATCAATTACATTGTACGTCTGAATTGTAAAACTGAACCTATTAGAGAATTCTGTTTACTGTTTTAACCAGAACCCTGGAAAACACAATTCCAGAAGAGTATGAATGTTAAAACTCAGATAATCTTCTTACAAATTGGGGAAAAAAAAACCAGCTTAAACTAACTGAGCAGGTAAGGCAATTTTTTGTTGTTGTTGTTTTTTCGAGACAGGGTTTCTCTGTGGCTTTGGAGCCTGTCCTGGAACTAGCTCTTGTAGACCAGGCTGGTCTCAAACTCACAGATATCTGCCTGCCTCTGCCTCTGCCTCCCGAGTGCTGGGATTAAAGGCGTGTGCCACCACCGCCCAGCAAGATTAAAGGTGTGCACCACCACCAGCAGCAATTTTGTTTTTTAATGACAGTCCACAGCTGTTTGAAATAATCATCTCAATAATCAATGATGTGTGAAGACTTACATAACATGTATTTTTTTAAAGGACTGTCTAGTTTGGAACAATCAATTTAAACCCCTGGAAACTGAAGAGTTAATTAGCATGAACAGAGGCTCAGCAAGCTAATGCTTTAATCTGTCAGAGCATCTCCTCAGGACCACCCTTCTCAGATCTTGGCATTGTTGAGAATGGGGGAGACAGAACTTCTAATGCTGATGCTGGTGGATAGGTTGCTCCTGGACATTTAACCATCCCATCTTCCAAAGGCGTGGGAAGAAACAAGAACATAAAAGTCTTTGCTCCCTCTGCACTTACAGTCCAGCCACAGGGTGAAGCCAAACTTTATAAGGCAGGACCAGGAGTATTGTCCCTTTCAAGTAAGTGTTGAGAAGGTTCTACCAAAAAATAAATAAATAATAAATAAATAAGCAAATAAAAAATGTTAGAAATCCATGAATTCTCCTATCCATATTATGTCATGAAGCTTCAGTTTGGAGTTTTCTTTTGCACTGTTTTGCATATTCACCTTCAAACAGTGGAGAAAGGATCTTACTCTGTGTAGAAGGGAAAGATGTTTTGCGTAAAATGTTGCTTGGAGGTTAAGTTAATGGGACAAACTTTATGTTTTGTTTTTTTTTAATTGACCTGGGAGGCAACTTAAAAATAAAAATCTAGAATTCCTGAACCTTGTTGAGTCACAATGTGTTTTGAATCTAGGCTTAGTGGTGCAGACTTATAGTCTCAGTTACCTAGGAAGCTGAGGCAGGAGGATCATGTGTTCAAGTCCATCACGAGTTACAGAGTGAGTTCAAGGTCAGCCTCAGTAATTCAATTTAGTGTGACCTTGTCATAAAATTTAAATGTTTTCAATGAGTGAGAAGTAGTAATTCAGTGGTAGAGCACCCTGTAGTACACATGAGGTCCTAGGTTTGAGCCCCCCCCCAGTATGAAAAAAAAGAGATGATTTGAATAAGCATGTGGCTTTCTAAGGTGGTTGCTGTATTTTTTTTTTTTTTTTTTGGTATAAGAGTTGCTTTAAAAAAAAAAAAAGGAGGGCTGGAGAGATGGCTCAGTGGTTAAGAGCATTGCCTGCTCTTCCAAAGGTCCTGAGTTCAATTCCC
>JAQHUG010000006.1:1488907-1536093 GCA_028555095.1 Dicrostonyx torquatus | reverse complement strand
GAGACAGGACGAGAAATAGGGGAAGAGGAAATATAGCTGAAGAGAGAAAGAAATAGCAAGGAATAAGGGAGAAGAAATGGTCATAGGAAAGCCTTAGGGAGCAGGAGGAATTTAGGCAAATAGAATAAATACAAAGCCTTTTTAAACTGTGATGGTGTAAAGGCTTGTTTCTTTCCGTGCGTCTCCGAGCACACATTTTGGGAAGAATATCAACTTCTATGTCGGGGCAACGGTCCCTGACATTCTGGAACTTTTGTAATTGAAAGTTTAAGGAAAATCATTTCTACTATGAAAAAAGTTTATATATGAAGAACTTACCTATCTCTACCAAACCTTCTCTTCAGGATGGAAAACTTAACCCAATACATATCTAGGAGAAAAAGTAAGGGTGGTGGCACATTCAAGTGCCAGATAACTTGACTAGCATGCACAAACCCTAGGTTGTTTTCCAACACACACACACACACACACACACACGCACACGCACGCATATGCACACACACCACACCCTGGGGGGAATGAGAAAGGAAGGAAGGAGCTAGGAAAATGACTCAGTGAGTAAAGTGTTTGCATGGTTCAAATCCCCAGCACCTACCTAGAAACCTAGTTGTGTCTGTGCATACCTATGAGCCCAGCTCTGAGAGGCGGAGACAGGAAGATCCCCAGGGCTTGGTGGCCAGGCTCTCTAGGAAACTGATGAGCTCCAAGTTCACTAAGAGACCCTGTATCAAATAATAAGACAGACATCAGTAGTGGAAGACACCCAGTGCTGATCTCTGATCTCCATACAGACACATGCACACATGAGAATTAAAGAGGTGGCAGTCAGTGTGGGAGGGGGAGGAAGAAGAGAAGCTATTGTTTCTGTCTTGAAATAATTGTCGGCTATTTGTAACATGTTGGAAGTTTGAAAGAGGATAAATTTTCTAGAACACCTTTCTCCCAGTTATAAATGTTCTACTAAAGGGATGAAGATTTATTTCAAATGTTAAGGGACACGCAGCTTGGTCTGTTGTGTGATCTTTTGTTTGTGTTCTGACAAATCAAGCTTGCCTGGAGCTCAGAGGGTGAGATAGCCACTAGTTAATCATAGAAACTGGACAGTGGTGGCACCTGCCTTTGATCCCAGCACTCAGGAGGTGGAGACCAGAAGTGATAAGGTGGGATTGGGACAGGATCTTGAGCCTTTTTGGATGCAGGAAGGAGACAGGTAGAAAACAACTGGCAACTGCTCCAGTTCTCTGATCTTCTAGGTTTTTTACCCCAATATCTGACTCCCAGGTTTTTATTAATTAAGATTAATTAGGTTAACGCTTCATTGGTCAAAAGTCCTATCTCCTTCTTCATTTTAAATAACATCCTCTAAGATCTTTAAAAGAAATGTATACATATGACACAAATATTTGGTGAAGTCTTCTTTTGCTATTATATAATTTTCAACATTGAGGAATATTCTAATATATATGGACAGTATTCACAAATTATGCACATCAAGCATGAGACCTTTAGTTGTGATGTTCAAATCACCACACAGAGTGATTAATGTTTCCAAGTTGGTAGGAGAAGGTAGAACTCTGAGTCAGTGAGAGGCTCGCCCTGATGAATAGAAATAAAACTTATGCTTTTCCCAGATGGACTGTATTTTATTTTTAAAATATTTATTAAGGCTTATTAGTCTTGTGCCTGAATTCTGTTAATAGATCTTCTCCATATGTGTTTTAACTCTTCAGAGAGCGATAGTGTTTAGACATGAACAGTCTAATATTGAGTCATAGGCATGGAATGGACTTGGACAGCGAATACACATGATAATTTTATTCACTCAGAGCCATAGACATACCACTCTCTTCTATTGCCACCCTTGAAAGTCATTCTGATATGTAACACAAACTTTAGGTTTAGAGACTAGTTCTGCGCCATTTGTTTAAACACTATCTACCACACTATAGATGCAGTGATAGGGACCATCATGTGCCTATTGCTCAGACCTTGTCAAATGTCACACTTAGTAGATCTTACTCAGGGTTAGGAAATAGTCTTCTTAGAAATGACAGCAAATGGATAAACAGTCTTAATTATCAATTAACATTAATTTAGCAAACCTTCTTGAGGTCATGGCAAATATTGAAATAGTTTCAAGGGTGTTAACAGAAGTCAATGGCCTATCTGTGGTTTTGAGATAATACACACATACATATATGATACTATCCAATGTCTATTCTATGTCTATGATTAATATGAGATGGTTCATGTATAAATACTACATGATACTGAAGAGTCAATACAAATATAATATATCTAGCACTATTTAAAGTTTATGATGTCTAAAGAAATAAAACCAAGCCGGGCGGTGGTGGCGCACGCCTTTAATCCCAGCACTCGGGAGGCAGAGGGAGGCGGATCTCTGTGAGTTCGAGACCAGCCTGGTCTACAAGAGCTAGTTCCAGGACAGGCTCCAAAGCCACAGAGAAACCCTGTCTCGAAAAAACAAAAAAAAAAAAAAAAGAAAGAAAGAAATAAAACCACACATTTTCTCCTTCTTAAGAGAAGCATTCAGAGGTGGCCTTGTTAATGGATGTGATATGGAGTGCTACGCTAATGACTTTCCAAACGTATTATGTACTAACTAAAAAATTATGGGTCTGGAGAGAGGGTTCAGTGGTTAAGAGCAATGGGTGCTCTTCCAGAGGACCCAAGTTCGATTTCCAGCACCCACATGGCAGCTCACAACTGTGACTCCAGTTCCAGAAGATCTGACACCCTCACACAGGCATACATGAAAGCAAAAACACCAATGCACATAAAATAAAAGTAAATAAATTTAAAAAGTGTAAGGTTCTAGTTATAATTTTTTGAAACATTTTAATTTATTCATTGTGTATGTACATGTGGTAATTTAAGCGTTCCATGGCACTCCTGTAGAAGCCAGAAAACAACCTACAATGGTCAGTTCTCTTCCACTGTGTGGGTCCTGGGTGTCAAAGTGAGGTCACCAGACTTGGACACAGGGACCTTTACTGGCAGAATCATCTGGCCAACTACTTCAATCAAGAGAGGAAGTAAGACCTGTGAAGAAAGCCTTCTAATTTAAAGAGCAAACAATAAATTATTCTGAGTGTTACATGAAGGCTCACAGTACAGTCACAGTTCCTCCAAGAGAAGAACAGAGGTGCAGAGAAAGAGATGCTAGAACTCTTTGAGACTCTTCGGTCACAGAAAATTATAGATCAGCTGATAGCTTGAACACACGGTATGAAGAGATCCACGAGGATTTGAACACTAAAGTTCAACAGTCACGTGGAAGCCTATATGGATTGGTGTAGGAGGGTTCTGTATTTGGGTTACTCTCATTGGTTGAATAAAGGACTGCCTGGCCTATAGGAGAGGACACAGCCCTTAGGTGGGCGGAGTAGACAGAACGGAAGGTGGTGAGAGAGAAAGGAAGTAAGAGAGCCGCCATGATCCTCTTGCCCAGATGAATGCAGGTTAGACTTTTCTGGTGACACATAGATTATTAGGAATGGGTTAGTTTTAGATGTGAGAGCTAGCCAAGAAAATGCTAGTGATAATGGGCCAGGCAGAGTTTAAATGAATATGATTATCATGTGGTTATTTTGGGCATAAGCTAGCTGGCGGCTGGGAGACAGGCACCGGGAAAACGGCTCCACTTCTCAGTGGCGGGACACAGCCACCCTCCATTTACAACAGTAGATGGATATAATGGTATCAGAGAGAATAATAAAGTCACCTTTTAAGGAAGCAATTGAAAGTTCTTTTAATGTTAGCCTGGCAACACACCTCAGAATCTCACAGAAGTACTTAGTAAACAGAAGTTTCTGTCCCACCTGGTCCTGCAGCTGTTTACTCCCAAAGAAGCACACAGAGGCTTGTATTAATTATAAACTGTTTGGCCTATTAGCTCAGGCTTATTATTAACTAGCTCTTATAACTTAAATTAGTCCATAATTCTTATTTATGTTTAGCCATGTACCTTTAGTTAGTACCTTTTCTCAGTGCAGCATTTTTATCTTTCTTCCTCTGTGTCTGGGTAGCAACTGTAGACTGAGCCTTTCCTCTTCCCAGAATTCTCCTAGTCAGGTCACCCCACCTATACTTCCTGCCTGGCTACTGGCCAATCAGCATTTTATTAAACCAATATGAGTGACAAATCTTTACAGGGTACAAAAGCATTATCTCACAGCAGTGCTTTGATTCCAAAAGAGATGTGGATCGTGGACACAATTCTAGGGGAACACAACTGATTTTGTGTGTGTGTGTGTGTGTGTGTGTGTGCATATGAGTGTGTTATAAAATAAGATAGATTATTTTACAGATGGGGACTGGGTTGTCTAACTATGTCTGTTTTCATGTTGGAGAGACTGCGAACCTGATAGCTGCTCAGTTCATGAAGCAGGATTACTCAGCAGCCCCACTCTAGCTCTGAAGGACTGGAAGACTCCTGGGTAGTTGTTAGTTGCTGTGTTCAGTCTGAGTTGGAAGTTCAAGGAAGCTGGAGTCTGACATCAGCAGCAATAGAAAGGACAGATGTATCCACTCAGCAAGAAGGAAGTAAAGGCAAGCAGACATTGAGCATTGGGTTTTCCTGAGACCTTTCTACATTTGAGTTATTTATGAAAGTGCCACTCACCCTAAGGGAAGGTCCTCCCCCAGCCTTATTAGCCCTCCCTGGAAATGTTTTCACAAGTCCAGTCTGATACTGCCAAGGTGAAAATGAAGATTAGTTATCACAGATGGATTTGGTTTTCTTTTTTCTATTGGCTGCTGCTGAATTATAAAGGAAAATGGGGTCATAGAGAAATAAGGATTCCAAATAGACTAATTATAAAGAGAATGTGCTTGCCTGCATATTTCTTTTTTTCATGTTTATTCTAATATGGCTCAACTGACTGCACTATTATTTAACAGGCACAACGTAATTACAGTAGGGAAAAAGATTTGTCTTACAACATATGAAATTAATATATATGTATATAACATTTACATACATACATATATGCATACATATGTTTATATATTCATTAAAAGCAATAAGGTCTTTCTTTGTTGTCCACTTAGGCCTGAACTCCTAGACACAAGTGATCTTCCAACCTCCACCTTGTAAGTACCTAGGATTATAAGAGCATCCCTCTATACCTTGAAGAAACTATTTTAAAAATGTATTGCATTTAAATGTATTTATTTTGTGTATGTGCGTGTGTGTGTGTGTGTGTGTGTGTGTGTGTGTGTGCATAACCAGAGTGTACAAGTGGCGGTCACAACTTTCGAGATTCAGTTCTCTCTTTCCACCATGTGAATCTCAGGGCTCATATTAGTTGGCATCAAGCCATATTACTGGCTCAGCAGTCATAATCTTTAAAACTGACATAACTATTGAACTTTTAGGAGCAAATAATAATAAATTCATAGCACCTCCTCTGCATACACATATCTGGAAAACACAGTTTGGAGAGATTCCCGAGTGGTTAAAAGCACAAGGCACATACGACACGACACTTGCAGCGGACCCACATTTATTTCTCAGCACCAAGGAGGGCAGCTCATGATAGCCTGGAACTCTAGCTTTAGGGGAATCTCCTTCTGGCCTCCATGGACACCTGTATTTATATACTCATACAGACACACATACAAAAAATTAAAAATGAAAATAAGCGATATATGGTTTCATACACCTTAAATTCAGCACTTAGGAGTCTGCAGTAGGCAAATCTCTGTGACTTCTAAGCCAGCCTGGCTACACAGTAAATTCTAGGCCAGCCCGGGCTACATAGTGAGATCAGTGTCAAATAAATAAATAAATCTTAAAAAATGAAAAGAACATATTCTATATCTACCTCCTACTTGATATTTATAAGAAAACACAGTGAGTATATTTTCCTTGTGTATATATTGAACAGAACTAGACAGACATTGGTAAAGTAGAATGCATCTATGAGTCTTTATCTTTTTGGCAGGAGGGCAGGTTTCGATATAGGGTTTGTTTGAGCAACAGTTTTAGCTGTCCTGGAACTAGCTCCTGTAGACCAGACTGGCCTTGAACTCACAGAAATCTGCCTGCCTCTGCCTCCCTAGTGCTGAGATTAAAGGCATGCGCCACCACCACCTGGCAAGTCTTCATCTTTTAAAGTTATTGGATACTATTGGTCTCTTTAGGCTTTTATATAAATGGTGAACTTTTAAATACTTGAAACCATGTTCATTTTTAGACTCATTTTCCCTGATAGAGACTAGTCATTCATTAGTTTCTGGGAACAAACTTGCATAGGTTCTCAATGATCCAAGGTGGAAGCCGTTAAACACCTTTGGATTTACATGATCTTTTGTGTTTGCTTTTTAAAGTGCTTGTAGTTGTAATCTCTATATTTTGGAGTAGTTACCTACTTGATATTTATAGATCTGTTTTTTTTTCACCCAAGAAACAGAATCTCATTCAGTACACTTAGTTTTATAATAGTCAGGAAGCCAAATCTCTGGGCTATATCAGATACAAAAAGTCTAGAATGTGTATATTCACAATGATGTATACTTTATAATGATAATGACTTTGAAAAGTGTCTCAGAAAGTCTGGCAGTCCCCTCTATCTTCATAAGAGCTTTATACGTATTTAATGAAGATGACTATGCACTCCAGTGAAACTTTGGGGACAACCAATTTGTGTCTCTTCACACTCATACTGTATGATCTGTTTATAGTACATTGGACTGAGAAGTATGACCTTAAATTTAATGTGTAGGAAACTAAGGCAATAAAAATGTAAACTGCTAACAACAATGAAATGGAAGACACCACCTAGGATACATCTGTGTGGGCTTAAGCTGTTAACAGTAGATGCTTCCATGTGAGCAGCCTTTATGGGGTTATTGCCCTGTCTTTGCTTGGCATCCTAAATTCCGAAGAAGAGGCACATTGAAATGATCAGGATATTTACTGATAAATGATTATATGCAACCCAGAACATCTGATGGCCTTCCAATTATAGCAGGATGAATAAGGTGGGGCTTAGTTTAGAGCAAAATAACACATTTGTCTAAAGAAGTATAGACACTTCCAAGGTTTCTGGTGATGTTCTAATCAAAAATGGGGAGAAAAAGACATATGCCTGAGGAGGGCTCTTCTCAACATATGGTTTTCCTTCCCTTGTCCCACTGAGTTGCCTTCCCTCCCCATAGAAGCTCTTTTCTATACGTTGGTCCCCCAAGAGGATGGTCTTTTCGGGTGAGGGGATGGCAGTCTTTCCATCCTCTCAGGGTGCTGTTTGAATAAGCTGGATTTCTTCCCATAAACCCCTGTTTCACAAAGATCGGGTTCCGTGCAATACATGTACAGACAAGGGTTTGGTAACATTCTCTGTCTCTTGTACTCACAACTTATATCTTCTTAGGTGTCAAAACCCTGGGGACATATAAAAGGGAAGAGACATGTTTAATGAGAGGACCAAGGATTTTTTTTATATTGGATGCAGTAGGAGACTGTTTGTACGTTTCCTGACTGCTCAAACCTGAGTAATCACACAGAAACTATATTAATTACAACACTGTTCTGCTAATGACTCAGGCATATTTCTAGATAACTCTTGCATCTTTAATTAACCCATTTCTATTAATCTATGTATCAGCATGAGGCTGTGGAAGGTGTCATTCTCTTTGGCAGCTACATGGCATCTCCTTGACTCTGCCTACTCTCTCTTTCTATCTGTTTGGATTTCCGGCCTGACTTTACTCTGCTAAGCCATTGCCCGAAACTGCTTTTTTATTAACCAGTGGTAATAAAACATATTCACAGCATACAGAGGGGAATCCCACATCAGTCAGAGAGCGATTGTTGTGAATATATCCTCTCTCTCTCTATGATCTTTCAATTTTGCATCAAAAAGAGTTTCAAGATTTCTTTCCCCAAAGACCCAAGCTTTTGGGAAAAGATATACAGGAAACAAGTGGATGTCAGATGGGGAAGAGAATTTTGTCTCCACCGTGTGAAGCCATGTGGAGGCGCATGAGGAGGTGGACGGCGATGGGAAGAGTGGGAGCGCTAAGCAGTTGTGACTTGACAGTGGAGGTAGCAAGTGTGGGAAGAGGAGGAAATGGCAGTGCTCAGTTGAGCAGTGGGCCTCGCAATCTGGCAGTAAACTGGGAGCTAACAAGGCCCACCTGGAGTGGTTAGTGACAAAAGAAACATTTGTAGCTCACCGAGAACATTTAATTGAGGAGAAAATAATATGATGTTTGGCTAGCAGGAGGCTCATGCTGTATCTTGGCCCCAGCCTCTTTTGGAATTTTGAAATGGGTAGGGAGTGACTGACAGGTCTGTACTTCTGGGCTGGAAACCGTTTTGGTTTTTGGTGGTATTTCAGCTCTCATACCGGCAGCCAGGTCATCCGCACTGCAGAGATGTTGTCTTTTCTCTTGTGTTTCATAATTTGAGACATTCCATTACTATGTGGCTTATTAAAATTGTTCCGTTTTATTCCTTGATTAAGTTCTTGGCACAGATGCATTTTCTGAGCTAATCATAGATTAGTACCTTTTAACTTTTTATTTTCAATCTTTTTCATGAAAGTTTAACTTTGCTTTTTTTTCCTGTATTCTTTATAAAACCTGTCTTCCCTATTTAGTCATAGGATTCATTCACCTTAGAGATTCCAGTATTCATTTTTTAAAAAGCCTACAGTCCATCTGTTACCATCTTCTCTGATAAATTTTATTACCCTTTGCTGTTTCCTCCAGGTTTTGGCAGAGGAGACTCTTCTCCAGCAAGCCCACTTGCTTCATGCGGCAAGAAGTGCATCAAGTTTGTGCCGGTTTTGCTGAAGCCGAATCATGAAATCTGTCCAGACATGCTTACCTCTGCTACTTGTTTGTGCCGCTGGTACACTATGGAGAGTGGGGAAGAATTAGACTGCAGATATAAAGACCCGGACATTTGAAATGCTGTATCAGTTTTGTATTACACTGCAACAAATGGCCTCAAGTAGTGGCTTAACACCTCCTGCTTTTATTGTCGCAGCCTTCTGGGGGTCAGCAGTCCAGGCGCAGGTTAGCTGAGTCCTCATGGAAGGGTCTCCAAGAGGGATGCATTTCTTCCTGCAGTTTGACTTTCAAGCCCACATGGCAGCTGGGAGATGAAGGGGAATGGTCTTGGCCATTTCAGCTTATAGCCACGCCACGCCATTAGCTAATTATTCCGCCCCCCCTAATTAGTTGTTAATTAATTAATGGGGCTGGACCACCAGGTCCCAAGAGGTATAAAATGATAGGCCCACGTGGAAAGCGCTCTCTCTGCGCGGATCACCGACCTGCCTGCTTCTTCGGAGGAGCTCTTTCTGGTATAGTAATCTGTGTGTATTTTGGCCCCTATTAAACTTGTGTGTCTTAAATAAAACTTCCACAGGGAGAATTCTGTTCCTTGTAGCTAAAAGACTGATGATGTCCCCATTCTCTTGCTGGCTGTCAGCTGGGTTTGTCCGGACACACAGAGGCCATAAACACTTCCTTGCTCAGAGCCTGCTTTCAAAGCCTAACAGTTTGCTTCTCGGGAAACTATCTATTCTGGGAAGTAAGTCATATGTTATCTAATTGGAGTTACATATGTTATCTAATTGGAGTAACATATGTTATCTAATCTGTCACCTCTGCAATACCGAGAGACAATGGAGACCATCACACTGGGCATCAAAGAGAGGCATCTCTGTCTCACTCTGCAGTCAAGTTACAGGATGCTCAGAAGAGGATCAGGACCTAACCATCCAGTTTGCACTGAACTGAACAGTGTTTCCGCCCAATTCCTGCTAGGAGCCATAATCTTTATTATGGCTGTATTTAGAGACAGGAGTCTATAAGAGGTAACTAAGGTAAAATAAGGGTATCAGTGAGTCTTTTATATCATCGGATTGGTGTTCTAATAAGAAATATTAGAGAGCCAGTGCTCCTTTTCTCTTTGTGTCTACAACGAGAGAGCAACCACCTGAAAGCCAAACCTAGAGCTCTCATCAGAAACAAGGCCTTGACAAAACCTTGATCTTGGGTATCTAGTCTCTAGAGCTGTGAGAAAATCATTTTCTGGGAAGCTGTCCAGTGTGTGTAGTGTGTTATGGTGGCTCACAAGGACATGTGAACATTAGTAGCTGAAAGGCACGTTTTTTTCCCCTGCATTCTTGCTTGGATGGACGAACCATTGTTGTAAAAGGTGGGAGCAGCAGGCTGTGTCCAGCCCGGCTCCTGGCCACATGGCTGCACGTCCACATGCCTATACCCGGAATACACAAATCACACACAAACTGGATTCATTTAAATTCTGCCTGGCCCATTATCACTAGCCTTTTCTTGGCTAGTTCTCACATCATAAACTAACCCATTATAAAAGACTGTATGTCACCACAAGGTGGGTGACTTACCGGAAAAGTCTAACCTGCATTCATCTGCAGCGGGGGCATCATGGTGACTCTTCCACTTCCTTTCTTCCCAAAACTTCCGTTCTGTCTCCTCCTCCCACCTAAGGGCTGACCTATTTTACAAGCCAGGCAGAGTCTTTATTTAACCAATGAAAGCAACAGAAATAAAGGTGGACCCTCCTACAAACCATGGCTGCCATTCCTTGGAGGCCATATGAACTATGAACCTATCATTGTCATGCTGTGCCATTTCTGTTTTCACACCAGAAAATGGGTCTTAAACAGTAGTTTTTGAGGATGATGCCAGGTCCAAAAGGTGAGTAAGAATGGAGTCAGCTTGGTCTTTGATATAGCCCATGGATGCCCACTGATGGCCCTCTAATTCCTATTTCACCATTTTCTCAATGTCATCATATTTGGCAGCTTTCTCCAGGCAGAAAATTAGATCCCTGACAGACATGTTGGGGTTAGGCACATGGAAAACCATACCACTGCGCTTACCATTGAGCTCCAAGATGCCCTTGAAAGCCCTAGTTGACGCAGAAAGGATGCTCTGGGCCTCACAGCTGTCACACTACAGTTTCTCAGAGGGGTTACTCATAACCTCCTGAGTGGTAGTGATGTCATGGATTGTGGTCAGAGTCCTTCTATAATGTCAGCTGTCATGGATGACTTTGCCTGGACAGCTAAGAAGTTGGTGATCCAGGAGCCACTGATCATAATCTTGAGCAAGTTTGCCTCCTTCTCGGGGTTTATGCCCCTCAGAAGGGGTTGAGATAATGGTCCTTCAGCTCTACCTTTCAAGTGAGGTCTCACCTTCTCCAAGGTAGTAAAGATACTAGCAGTCTTCACAACGCACTTGGCCTCTCATCACCCTATTTGATGTTAGTGGGGTATGCTGGCTAGTTTAATATCAGCTTGACACAGCTATAGTCACTGGAGAAAAGGGAACCTCAATTGAGAAAATGCCTTCAAAAGCTCTGGCTGCAGACCAGCCTGTAAGCCATTTTCTTAATTAGTAGGGGAGAGCCCAGACTGTTGTGGGTGAGTCCACCTCTGGGCTGGTGGTCCTGTTTTCTATAAGGAAGCAGGCTGAGCAAGTCATAGAGAACAAGCCAGTAAGTAGCACCCCTCCATGGTCTCTGCATCAGCTCCTGCCTCCAGGTTCCGGTCCTGACTTCCTTCAATGCTGAACAGTGATGTGGAAGTATAAGCTAAATAAACTCTTTCCTCCTCTGACTTGCCTTTGGTTATGGAGATTTATCACAGCAGGTGTAACCCTGACTCAGACTTGGACTCTCAAAACTGAGAGAGGGAGATGGCCTTCCCCTTAATGGCAAGCTTCTTGTTCTTCCTTAGGCCTTGATTGTGTCATGGGCTAGTTGTGAGTGGAACCGTTTGAGAATATGAAGACCATGTAGTTGAGATCAAAGAGAAGATGCACTGGTAGTTACGATGTCCTCTTTGCTGAAGTAGAAAGCATGTTTGGTGACCAGGTGCTCCATACAGACAAACCCAGGCACTCCTGCCTCACCATCATGCCTTAGGGATGCAGCTGGTACTGCAGGAAAGGGTGTCGCTGTCTGCCAAACAGGGAAGAGTAAAAGCTAAAATGAATTTTTAAATAGAAAAATACAACTGAAATAAGAGTCAGTTGATGAGCTCTGCAATGAAACAGAGAAGAGGACAGAGGCAGTGAACCTGAATGTGAACCACAGAAATGAAGAAAGCACAATGAAAATTTAAATGAACGAAGCTTCAGGGACCTGTGAGATCAGGAGGAAACCCATACTATTTATGCCATTCAAGTTGGGAAGAAAAGGATTTAAAGGTAAGGCAGAAAACATGCTACAAGAAATAATGCCTGGAAAATCTCCCAAACTTAACAAAAAACAACCTGCATGCTGGGGAAGCAGAAAATTCCAAATGGAACAAATATGTATGTGTGTAAGTGAATGTGTAATTTTTTTCTTGGTAACATTATGTATTAGTAAGTGTTCTCTTGAATAACAGAACTTATAGAATGAATCTCTATAAATACATATAGAAAGGGGACTTGTTAGAATTATTTACAGGCTGTGGTCCAAAAGTTTTCTTCTTCTATGTCCTTTATCTTGGCTTCTAGCAGAAGGCGTGGCCTGATTAAAGATGTATCTTCCTTCTTCAAAGATCTGGATTAGAAATGGATTGTTCCACTTCAAATTAAGCAAAAGTCCCTCACGGGTGTGCCCCTCCATTTGGGGTCTTTGTTAATTCCAGATATAGTTAAGCTGACAGCCAAGAGTCGCCATCACAGATTATTGTCTTTCAGTTACTCTGTCTTTGTTTTGTTTTTAAATGAAACCAGTGTAAGATCTACAGTGTAAGATCTACTAGTTCAGGAAAAGAATATTTACATATTGGTGATACTACCTTCAACAAATTTCTGAACTTCTGTGTCAACACTCCTAGGCTGGGATAATTAGAAAAACCCCAACTCTCTACATGGCAAAGAACAGACATCTGATCAACACCCAATTCTTTCCTTCCCTCTTGTTTTTTTTGCACTTTGTACACTCTTGTTTACAGACTCTCATGATTAGTTTTCAGGCTCAGTTCAGCCTGTGATATGTTTTCCTCTTTCTCTCTGATGATACCATATTTCAAGATACAGTAGTCTTAAAGGAAATTGTTTCTACCATTGAAGCAGATGCTTTGGGGGGGGGGGCTGGATGGCTACTAAGCACTTTTAAAGCACTATTTAAATCTGATAAAATTGCTATTAGTGTTAACAAGTTTTTATTCTTTTGTTGAAGGAACTCCGTGTTCTTCTGAACTTTGCAGTCCAGAAGGCTTCAAAGAGCTGAAAAGAAATGGTAGCTACTGGTCATTGGAAGACTTCCAGACAGCTAGCAAATCTCTGGGGACAAGCCAGGTCTAAGATTGTAGCTGAAGTCAAGGGCTGAGAAATCTCAATACCTGTGACTGCCTAGAACAGTGGTTATCAATCTGTAGGTATGACCCCTTTGGGGGTCAAACAACCTTTTCACAGGTGTTGGCTAAGACCATCAGAAACACAAATATTTACATTATTATTATTAGCAGCAGCAAAATTACAGCCATGAAGTAGCAACAAAAATAATTTTATGGTTGGGGGTCACCACAACGTGAGGAACTATATTAAAGGGTTGCAGCATTTCAAGGTTGAGAACCACTGGCCTAGAAGCTGTCATGCTAGCTGCTATCAAGGGCTAAGGAATCTAAATACCGTAAATCTACAGAAGATTGTAACACCAGTAAAGGTTCATACTCTAAGCTTACACAGAGTTACAGCTCCAGATAGTGCCATCTGCAGCTGCACTCACCCATCTGCTCTTACTGCTTACCAAATATGGAGGGATATGATTGTGGCACACTCAGAAGAGCTTTTCCTTGGCTAGGTAGTGTCAAAGGATCCTAACCAGCTGACTGGTAACAGCATTACAAATCTTCTTGGAAAGAACATGCTTAGGTTTTTCAAGATAATGACTCTTAGCCTAGGTAGCAAAAATCCCACGGATAAAAGTAATTAAAATCCTGTAGAAGTATATACTTAAAATCCAAGTAAGAAAAAAAATTGCCTACACTGTCTTAAATGTCAGTTGTGCCATAAAATATGGAAACTCTCAAGAGCTAATGAGTTCTTTTCTAAAAGAAACAGACACCTAATAAAATAAATACATTTCCACTGGTCCCAGATGGCATGAATGAGGCATCAGAGAGAATGGGAGAAATTGGCAGCAGGGACAGTTCTTTTCATATCCAAAATTCCTCCCAAAACATAAAGAGCAGCAAGAACAACAAACACAAGGCCCGGGGTTACTTCTTCACAAACATCTATATGGCAGAGTGCTCTCCTGAACCAGTTCCACTTTTGTACTAGAAGAATGTGGGGGTGTGAAAAAAAATGGACTCCACAGAGGGTGGAACTATTAGGTGTGGCCTTGTTGAAGGAAGTGTGGCCTTGCTGGAGGAAGTGTGGCCTTGCTGGAGGAAGTGTGGCCTTGCTGGAGGAAGTTTGCCACCATGGAGGTGGGTGTTGAGGTCTCCTATGCTCAAGTTATACCCAGTGTCACAATTCACTTCCCTGTTACGTGCATATCAAGATGTAGAATTCTTAGCTTCTTTTCCAGTGTCATGTCTGCCTGCATGTTGCCATGTCCTGCCATGATAATGGACTATACACCTCTGAAACTTTAAGCCACCCCAATTAAATGTTTTCCTTTCTAAGAATTAGCATGGTCATGGTTTCTCTTCACTGTAATAAAAACCCTAACTAAGATAGAAGTTGGTACCAGAGACTGGAGTACTGTTGTGATAGGCCAGGTCTTGCTTTTGTTTGAAGGAATATAGAATTTAGAACTGTGCATTAGAAAAACAGTTAAACAAATGCTTTAATTGGGGCTGAATGGGCCATACTAGTAGGAACATGGAAGACAGTGGTGGTGAGTATGATTTGGTGAACTGTGGGACCCTGGCTCAAGAGATTTCAGGTGAGAGGAATTTTAGTATTTTGTCTAGAGATTGCTCTTGTGATAGTTTGCTGAAGAATGAAGCTGCTTTTTGCCTTTGTCCAAAAAGTCTGCCTGAGGCTAAATTGAAAAGTTTTGAAGTAATTTTGTTGGCAGAGGACATCTTAAAACAGCCTAGTATGGAATCTGTTGTAAGGTTATTACTGTTAACCTAATGAATATATATAGTGAAAAGGAACAAGCTGAGAAGGGAAAATAGAAAAATGAGGAGAAAAGGAGTACTATAAAGTAGAATGTGTCAAGTCCTGTGTTCAAAGAGATAAACAGATTTAAAAAATGAAATAAAGGTCATGGTGATCTAAGGGCAAGAAGTTTCCACCCAGCCAACTTTCCAACTTGTGAAAAGGAATTTTTAAAAGCTTAGAGCTAGGTTTAGTAGTACATGCCTTTAATCCCAGCACTTAGAAGGCAGAGGCTGTAGGATCTCTGAGTTTGAGGCCAGTCTGGTGTACAGAACAAGTTCCAGAGCCAAATTGATGAAATGAGGGAAGCCATTAAAAACAGAAAGCTGGCAAAGATATAATTGAACAAGGGGGCTGTGTTCCAGTCCCAGCAAACAACAGGACTTTGCAACCTTGGTCACGAGATTCAGCTTTGGCACGTCATTCTGGCTTTATAGTAGAGAACAGAAGAAAGGGGTTATGGAATATTCCTCCATGATTAAGGAAAGCCACTGAAGCCAGGCATGTGTCAATGGTATCTCTGAGAGGAGGTCCAGAGAGGCCATCGCATGAAGCAGTGAAAGTGAATTCTGGGTTGCCTTGGAGACTCTAAGATGTTGAAGTTACCAGAGTCATGGGATACCTGTCAAGGAAAACTGCTAACAGGGAGTGGAACCAGCCAAGGTCAACAAAGATGAAAGGAATTAGAGATCTGAAGAGTGCTTTGACATCAGACATGGAAGATGCAGAGTTTGGAGTTTCCCAGCTGGTTTTCGGTCTTGCTTTGGTACAGTGTTTCCTTACCAAACTCCCTTCCCTATATTTTGGAATGGCAATATGTATTCAGTGCCATTATACATTAGAAGTATGTGATCTTTTTGATTTTGATTTTATAAGGGATTACAGTTAAGAGATTGCATAAATCTCAGAAGAGATTTTGAATTTTGGACTTTTAAACATTGTTGAGACTGTGATAGACCATGGGGACTTTTGAAGTTGGACTGAATGCATTTTTTTTAATTTTTATTGTTAAAAGAAAAATTTACATTTACTCCCCTTGTTCCCGGCCCTCCCGCTCCCCCACTACCCCACTACCCTCCCCCTGCTTCCTTATGATGGTGCAGGATACATTTTTACATTATGATATGGCCACAAGATTCTATGGGGCCAGAAAGTAGAATGTAGTGCTTTGAAAGAAAATGGCCCTCATAAGGAGTGATACTATTAAGAGGTGTGGCCTTATTGGAGTAGGTGTGGCCTTGTTGGAGGAAGTGTCACTGTGGGAGTGGGTTTTAGGTCTCCTACACTCAAACTGTGCCCAGTGTCACAGTTCACTTTCTGTTGCCTGTGGATTGAGATGTAGAACTCTCATTTCCTTTTCCAGCACCATGTCTGACTGCGTGCTACCATGTTCTGCCATGTTGATAATGGACTAAGCCTCTGAAACTGTAAGCTACCCCAGTTAAGTTTTTCATTTTGAAGAGTTGCCGTGGTCATGGTGTCTCTTCACAACAATAGATACCCTAACTAAGACAAATTGCAAATGAACTCCTGACCTTCTCCTGAGGTCAAGAGAAGCCCTGCATCAGCATGAGTACTCATCACAAAGTCCTGGCCAATCTGAGAACAAGAGCTGAGACTAGGAGGAGGTACTGCTGAACAAAACTCGTATAAATTCAAGGGGCTATTGTAACAATGTCTAATGGTGTAATAAGGTCCAATGAAGTCAACTGGGGCCTATAAACACTCAAAAACTAACTAAATGTTTCCACAAAGCAAAGTCCCCCATTGATGATAAAATGTTGAAAATAGAATCCATATTGAACAGGATGCGAACCATAGCAGCCAACAAAGAGAGCATCTATTTAAAAATTAGGAAGAGAGACAACATGGTGTTATGTGTAATCCCAGCTCTTGGGAGGTAACTGCAGGAAAATAGTGAGTTCAAGGCCAGCCTGGGTTATAGGCTGAAACCATAAAAAAAGAATGAGTTGTAAAGAGAAGTAATTCTCTTTTAGTCGTCTTAGAAAAGAAAATAATACCGAATTTTTGTATCTTTAAAGAATTGTCTTCCATCCCTCTTCTGAAAGCACAGAAAAATTCATTTCAATCAAAACAAAATAAAACCAATAGTATAGCCTTCTGACTTAGCCACCCAAGTGCTAGAATTAAACACAATGTACCATCATACCTGACCTGATACCTTGATACCTTCTCAAGTTCTAAGTATAAACTCTACAAAAACAAAGACCCTGTGATTCTATGGCTTGCATGCTATTTTCCATATACTGAGTACAAAATACATATTAAGCGAGCAGATCAGAAGTAGTTGAAGAAACAGAATACAAAGAGGGTGCGAAAGAGGAATTAACCAGTATTAAGACTTTATGAAAGATCTTATCCTGGTTTTGCATTGGGGTCACCAGCAGGATATTAAGAATGCTGTCTTGGGGCTTAAGAGATGGCTCAGCAGTTAAGAGCATCAGTTGCTCTTGCAGAGGACCTCAGCTCAGTTCCCAGCACTTACACAGCCGCTCACAAGTGTAACTCCAGTTCCAGGAGATGGGATGGCCTCTGTTGGCCTCCAGGGGTGCCAGCACTCATGTGCACATACCTACATATATACCTAATATAAAGATAATAAAAATAAGCCTTTAAAATGATAATAAAAACCATGCTCTATAAAAATATTTTAAATAATTTTTTTCATGTTTAAAGAAACAAATATTTTTTCTGAATATTAATAAGGCTCTAATTTGACTAGGCAAAAAGCAAATAATCAAATTAGCTGCATCAGGAATGAAAGAAATTATTATACATGAGCAAACATTAGAAGATCCTATGATCAATTTACCACCAACACACATAACAGTTTATGTGAATTGAGAACACTCACTAAGGGACATGAATCCACACTGGCACAGATGAAAAGAAATATCAGAAACACCCAATTTCCATTAAAGAAATTTAAAATTTAAAAACCTTCTTATGGGGGGAGGGAAGCCAAACCCAAAAAACTCCAAGTCCAGAGAGCTGCATTGTTGAATTCTATCAAACATTTGAGACACAGAAAGAATTAATTTTATGCAACCTTTTTTTTTCAGAGAACAAAGCAAATACTTTCTAATTCATTTTTTGAGATCAAGCGAAAAGAAGACATTTCAAGAAAATAATATTATAGAGAAATATCTTTTATGAGGAGAGACATGATATCCTTTGAAGAATAAAATTCAGCTAGGTGGTGGTGGCACACACCTTTAATTCCAGCACTTGGGAGTAGAAGAAGGCAGATCTCCATGAGTTTAAGGTTAGCCTGGTCTACAAAGCCAGTTACAGGACAGCTAGGACTGTTATTCAGAGAAACCCTATCTCAAAAGGCAAAACAAAAGAATAAAATACAGCAATATATAAAAAGAACAATAGCATGACCAAGTGAGTTTATCTAGGAATGTAAGATTAGTTTAACTTTAAAAATAAAATCAACTAAATCAGTAGTCAGATAATGCTGTCTTGGTCCATTTTTTGAGTTCCTATAGCAGCATATTTGAAACTGTGTGATTTATAAAGATGGGAGATTTATTTCTTAGAGTTTAGAGGTTAGGGATTCCAAAGTCAAAAGACATGCATTTTAAGAAGGATCTTGATACAACATCATTATATGGTGGAAAGCTGAAATGTAAGGATGTATATAAAAGAGAGAGCAGGACAGAACTCATCCTTTCCATCAGGAACTCAGTTCTGTGTGCTAGGGATGGAACCTAGGGTCACATACACGTCAGGAAAGTGCTCTACCGCTGAGCTATGCTCCAACCTGATCCTAAAGGATCCAGCTTGATTCTTATCATTGATACATCCAGATCAAATTTGGAACACGTAAGTTTCATACTTTTTAAAAATACAAAGCATATGTCATGATCATGGATTGGAAATGTTAATATTTTAAAGATATGGATTCTCTACTAATTTAAGATTCTGTGCAACACTAATAAAGATACCAGTGGGGTGTGTGTGTGCTCATGCACATGTGTCTGTGTGCAAGCTGATGATTCTAAAGCTTGTTTGGAAATGAAAATAATCTAGGATAGTCAGAATAATTTTGAAGAGCAGCAATGTTTGAAAATTTACAATTATTTTATTTTGAAACTTATAAAATTACCATAAGCAACAGAGTGTAATCCGCATATAAATATGAATGGACATCTGAATCAATGGAATTAGAGACTCCAGAATAGATCTATGCACATGAGTATGTGTTTATATGTGTGTATGTGTGTGTGTGTTTATGTGAATATGTGTGTGAATGTATGTATGAGTGAGGAGGTGGGAAACAGAGGACTGAGGATAATGTCTTTTCAATAATTGATGTGATGCTGGGATAAGTAGATATCCATACGTGGCAAAAATAAACAGGCCTCCTCCAACATGGGACTTTGCTCACCTTTTAAAGTCCATCAGGTCTCTGTGGGGCTGGATGACAATCATTCCCAGTGGCAGGAATAGTCATATTTGTTATGCTGAATAAGTATTGGGAATATCCCCTCAAATCCACCTAGAAATCAAAGTTCACTTGTTATCTGGGCATTTCTCAGCCTATTCAAGTTGACACATAAAATGCATCCTTATATTGATACAAATATTAGTATTTTCTTGACTTTTATGGGTGACAAAAAAAATCTTAATTTCACACAGAAAAGCTGAGACTCAGTCACAAATTCCAATGCTTACATTAGCTCTGCTGTATTTCATTTTTATTTACAGACTTGTCTAGGAGACAAAGTAATAATTTCTGTGTTCCTTCATAATACTCTGATAAAGTTTGTGAGCAAGTGACCTCCAAAGACATTTCATTTCCTGTTTTTCTATTATTCAATGTTGTATAGTGGTTTTCTTTGAGAGGAAAACCTTTGCATCTCAGAGGGAAATGTCCTAAGGCACAGGATGTGTGGAAAGAGAAGTGAAACAACAGGCTATTTTAAGACAGGATGTTTATAGGGAGATGAAAACAAAAACAACAGACAAAACCAACAACAGACAAAACCCACAACAGGATGTTCCAAGGGAAGAGGTGAATCCTCCATCCTGCAATGGATCTCATTCACAGCAGAACTCAAAAAGGCTCCTGGAAGTCCCTGAAACTGACCATATTCACTAAGCTCTTCCCTCTTCAAGAATATAAAAACAGTAAAGAACGCTGAGTATCATTCTCAGATGAATCCAGCTACTTGAAAGAAGCAGAAACAAACTCCCTGGAAAAAGCAAAGACCAACTGAGCTTTTTTAGGTTCCACGTAAGAGTGAGATTATGCAGTACTTGTATTCTGCTTATCTTAGCTCACTTAACATAATGATTTTCAGTTCAATTCATGTTTCATATATGGCAGAAGTTTGTAGTACAATAATATTCCATTATGTGTATACATCAATCACATTGTCACTCATCAATATAGATATTTAGGCTACTTCCACATATTAGCTATTGTGAATAAGTTTCTTATTCTTTTGTACTGTATGTTCTTATCATGGCAGTCAATATTCTAGCCTTGATATGAGTAGAGAGTGAAGACATATTAAATATTATGCAATTACTTAATGATTTCTCTTCAGAAAAAGTACTATCTCTCCATCCTACACCAGTGAAACTGAGGGAAGGAGTTGCTCATCAAACAGCACAATAATACAAAATAAAATTCACTTATAAGACAAATATAACAATTTATCTGTAAATTGTTATACTCATAAATATGTATATACATATGTGCTGCAGAATTACTGTACTCAAAATGGAATTTAGCAAAATTTATCATGAAGTTCTGAATATACTTGTAAGAATTATTAATCAACCTTGAAAATGACACATTTTCCTGCTATGAAATACAAAGTAACAGCAGAAATTCTAGTTCCACATGAGGAACTTGAACAAGAAAATCAAGCACATACACATCTTAGGAGCTAACATTTCTAATCTTAGATATTTATCCCAAAGAAATGCATATGTTTGTGTACTAAATGACATTTCAGTTTGCTCATAGAAGCATTTTTATAACTTCCCCACAGGGAAGGCAATTAAATAGCCATGCAAATGGAATGGTCTTTCTTTTCTTTCTTTCTGCTTTAACATCTACCTGTCTGCCTTCCCGTCCGTCCATCTGTCTGTTAATCTCTATCTATCTATCTATCTATCTATCTATCTATCTATCTATCTTCTATCTATCTATCTACCTATCTATCTTGGGGTGGAGTTGGCACATTCTATGCCCCACCTATGAATGTCAGAAGACAGTTTGTAGGGATTAGTTCTATTCTTCTACCATGGGGATTTTGGCAGCTGAACTCAGGTCATCAGCTTAGAGGAAAGCACCTTTACTCCATGAGCCATCTTGCCAGCTCAGTGGCCCCCCTTTTAAATGTGACATAGTCATACAATGGAATCCTACATGGCAGTGTGCTTGTATCTTGAATGTCTTCCAAAGCCTGTGTGCTGGTGTTGAAGGCCTGGTCCCCAGCTTATTGTTCTGTTGACATGTAGGTGGAATCTTCGGTAGGTTAAGAGGATGGGTTTCTGGGGTGTTTCTTAAAAGGAATTATGGACTCCAGACTGTCACCATTTCTCTGTTTTGCTTCTGGGCCACCATGAAGTGAGTGTAACCATGAAGTTTGTCACTGGTCTAACTCACCACAGAATAAAATCTGTGAAACTATGAGCCATCATGAAACTTCCATTCCTTTATCTCAGGTATTTGTCGCAGACAGACAAATTTAATATTGAGAAAGTAAGCCAGACTTTAAAAACAAACGTTTCCACCTATGAGTTTTTTTGTTTTTTGTTTTTTTTAGATGGGCAGAATCAGTGCCTTGTGTTAGTAGTTGCGATGCTGGTAATTAGGACAAGAGAGAACGGCATGACATGTATATGTGGGATCCTGCTGCTTTATATTTTGACCTAGGTGGCAAATGACATGACTATCTCTGACTTTTTTCATAACTTTCTGAGGAGTCATGCGAGTTGGATTTTTGCTGCTATGACTACGTTCCCAAGAAAACTTAGCTAAAAGAAGGAAGGGTTGTTTGAACTCAGCTTCAGGTGTGGTCTCTGGGCCTTCTTGCTATGAGCCTGTAGCAGCACAGTATAGCATCATGGTAAGAATGGATGGTAGAGGAGATCTGCTCACCTTGTGGCAGGCATAAAGCAAAAGAAAGAAAGGGAAGAGGCTGGGGTGGGAAGGATGCTCTAATACCCTTGCAAGGATCCATTCCAATAGCCTAACTTCCTTTCACTGGGCTCCACCTCTGAAAGGCTAGATCTCTGCCAGGTAACCCCACAGTCTGGGGGCCAAGCCTTTAACACATGGGTGTTAAATGGTACTATAGACAGAACCTGCGACAGCAGTATCTTTAGTGAGGTAGACACTGCTTCTCCTTCACTGCTTTGCGTCTCTCGTCTCTTAGTCTCTTCTCACCTTCCAGTGTCTCTCCTTCTCTTCCCTTCCTCTCTTGGTTCCCCCTCATACTTTATCAATAAAAGTTTATTTTATTAAATTAAGAGTTTAAAATGGCATTTTCAAATGCACAAAAGTCAAGGAACTATGTAACTAGCAGGTAGGTCCTCATTAATGAAACATGTTAGCTGAGTTACTCAAAGCAAGGTCCACAAACTATGGGTCCTTGCAACCAAGTGACAGATTACCAGAGTCTGGGAATAACTGTGCAGGACATTTTGTAGCACCAAACAGAATTCTTTTCATAACTTTTGACTCCAAAATAAACACACAAGGTTTGTGTTGTATATGCCCTTTATTTTTAGTACAATTTTCATAGTAATTCAAATCGGTATTTCTTATATATTTAGTTTGCGATGATTTTAAAAAAAAGACCACTCATTCACAATGTAGTTTGCTAAAGGAAAGGTGATCCACAATGAGCACAAGTAATAATGTCGTACAGAGCCAGGTATGGCAGGGCAATACATGTCTTAATCCCAGAACTCTGGTGGCAAAGGTGGGGAGGTCGTGAGTTCTAGGTCGGCCCCCAGTGTTAGAGTATGAATTCACAGCTCATGGTTTAGATCCTTGTCCCTCACTAGTGACACAGGTTTTGAAGGCTGCTTACCTTTGAGAGATGGGTTAGGAGTGGAGGTTGTTGGTTACTACAGCTGGGTCTTTCGAGGCATCTTTTCCGTAGGTGCTTCTTGCCTTGTTCTCTGCTTCCTGGCACTCCATGTAATGAGCTCTGCTGCTCCACCATACCGTCCCAGTCACGATAAACTCAATCTCATGAAACTATGAGCAAAAATACATCTCTCCTCCTTTAAGTTGGCATCAGTGATGAAAAGTAACTAATAAACTGGGCTACATGGGAAATTTTAGGCAAACCTGGGCTCCATAATGAGAACCTGTTTTAAAAACGAAACAAACCATGGCAAAGGACAGAAGAGTCCCAGGACAGACAGAACAATTGGAAACCATCAACCAAGATAATAACTAAGTTTTGAAATGGTTATAGTAAATGTAAATGAAATATATGCTCAGAAGACAGAAATTACAAGACTTTATTTTAAAAATGAAAATACAAGTATGCAGAAAAGGGTAAAGAAAAAGACACATTTGCAGTCAGAAGAATCAGGCAATGAATGCATGTGTGCTGTGCTCAGTTTGTTTCTCCACACTTATCTGAGATGAAATCAAGTACAGGAGAAAATGATGTGCTCACAAGACAACTTGAGTGTGAGCTATACAGAATCCTACCCTTTAGTTCTGACTTAAAGGACACAGTGTGTTGTTTTTACAGCAAGCTTTTGAAGAATATGCTCATGCAGAATAATAAAAGTATACTCTATGAACACATCAATAGCCGTAGCCATAGTTGGTGCCATGCTTTTACTATGACTCTGTCCTGCCGTAGACAGACTCCAGGGTTTTATGCATTCTAGGCAAACGCTGTACCAAAGAGTTATGCCCAAGCTTGTGTGTTATGTTTTCAAATAATTGGAAATTCAGTTGGTATGTTTACCACCACAAATACATGAGTTTTGCATTGTATTCTGTATGTCAAAAAGAGAGAAAAATTCTATCATTACAGAACTATATGTATAAAAGAATGGATCTATTTGTATAAATGCTTATATTTATATTATGAATGCATGTGTAAGTGGCTACTCAGCTTTTGTTTTTTAGTGTTTACACCATTTTTTTGTTCTTTCCAAATATCCTTTTTTCTTTTTCAAGCTCCTGATGCTTCCAACACCTCCCAGGAGTGTCCTCCTGGAGATTAAGTCTTTAACACTCATAGCGGCAATGGACTTTTGGCATCTACACTGTGACAGTTGTCTTCATAAATTTTTAACTGAAACTATTGCCTTAGATAAGTATATGCATTAGATATGTGGCAAAATTCTAATGCCAAAAATAGGCAAAATTAGCATAACTTGTGTGATAGTTAATTATATTTTTTAATTAATCTGAGTGTGTTGTAGTTCAAAACCAGGAACGTGTGTATGTGTGTGCATGTGTGTTTTAAGGATCTTGTATATGTTCAGCATGTGTTCTACCATTGAGTTTCATATCCAGCCTTCAGTTATTTTCTTATATTGGGTCATTATGATTATTTGCAAGAATTGCAACACACATCTTTAATTTCTCAAAATTCACTTACTTTGTAAATCTCCGTGGCAGGAACATATATCTTCTAATTGGAGTGTTAGGGAAAACAAGCTTTTATGCTTGACACCAATGCAATCCCCATGTCAGTCTTATTGCTCACCTCTAGTAGGTTTTATATTTAACCTTTGCATCTCCTCTACATTGCAGTATCTTGTAGCTGGACTTTCTTTGGACTGCCAGCTCCCGAATAATGACAAGGAGACTTCTTACTAATTTTGAAAGCTTGGCCTTAGCTTAGGCTTGTTCTCAACTAGCTCTTAAAACTTAAATTAACCAATTTATATTAATCTACATTTTGCCACATGGCTCTTTCATTACCTCTCCTCAGTTCTGAGCCTCCAACTTCCTCTGCTTCTGGCTGGTGAATCCTCCCCAACTCAGATTCTTTCCAGAGTTCCTATCTCTGCCCAGAAGTCCTGTCTATCCTCCCCTGCCTCGCCATTGGACATTCAGCTCATTATCAGATCCATCAGAAGGTGCATTAGGCAGGTGAGGTGAAACAGTGACACATCTTCGAACAGTGTGATCAAATATCCTGCAGCAGTATCTATCACCGCACATGTCACTACGGTTCAGAAATTATTTTCACATTTATTAGTCACATGTTAAAACTTAGTTGAACTGAAGAAAGTCATTGTGTTACTCATGAAAGAAATGGAGAGAAAATATAAAAGTTTTGAGTTTGACAAGTTTTATTGAAATATGTTCTACAAGTCAGAACGAAAGGGTGAACTTCTGTTCTGTGGCTATAAAATATAGTGTTCTTGTTTCCTCAAAGTCAAGCTATTAATTGTGTAATTGGTAAATGGGTTTATAAAATGCTCTAGAGTAAACATTAAAGAAGGGTTCGTGGTCAGTACAGAAATGAAGACAACACAAAGGCAAGACAGTTTAGGGTCAGTTTTGACTCTGAGGGGAAGACAACCCTCTGTGGGGTTTCTGAGCAATGGGGTCTAAAGCCCTATCTTCACAATTTTGTAGAGTAATTCTGGAATTTGCAATGAAATGAATAACTTAGTGGGATGCTGACATATCTCCTGTTGTTGCCCACAGCATCAGGACATTCATTTTAAAAATAATTGGCACACTCTGAGATGTTTATTATTTAATGTATACTGATTTTTCTTGAAGTGATTTGGGTTGATATGTCACTTGTAAATTTTAAAAATAGTCTCTTCCTCTTTCTAAAGTTATGATATTATGATTTTCAAAAGACATTGATTGAATTCAGGGCAGTTCTCAAACACAACTGGAGTCAACTGCTGAGTCGATGGGTTGACAAATGAGGACACTGTTACCAGTTTAATCCCCATATGGGCCAATTAGTTTCACATTGAGAAGAACTCTGTTCCAAAGCCACAGATTGCACCATTAACCCCAGTCAGTAGTCTTCAAATTGAGTGCCATTGATCACAAGAGGCCCAGGTTTGAGTGTCAATAGCTCAGCACAAACCCATCATCACCTTTGAGAGCTGAGTGCTCTGTTACCTTCTTCATCCTTCATCTTGGATGTCACAGAAAATCTGACAGTAAGTAAAGAAGTTCAAGGTCCCTTTGCCTTTTACACTTCCTGTATCCTACTATGTTATTATCAAAGTGGAAAGCCACCTTTGCATAGCTTTAATTTTTTTAATGGAACCTATGTGCTGTAGTACAAACAGATAATAGCATTATAGATTCGCAGTGCTAAAGGAAAGCAACAAATAATGAATGGATTCATTACACTGATACTTAATGGTATCTTAAAATTTTTATCATTGGCCCAAATATCTAAAAAAAAGCCTAATATTTTTTTGTTTCTGAGACCTGTAACTTCTAGCAAAAAATTAATATTAAAAGAATTATTTCACATATGACATCTATAAAAGGCAATGCCTAAAGCAACTCTTTGATCCAATGTATAAATCTGACTTCCTCTTGTTCTGAAAACAAACCAAATCTTACCTAACTTCTTGCTATGGAAAACTTTCAGAGCCATCGTGAAGTTTACACTAAGACTAAAAAAATGGGGTAATTTGAGGTAAATGAGGTCACATTAAAGAAACTTAAAAATAGGCATGAATACAAATAGTGCCATTCTCACAGTTACTTCTGCAAATCTATAATAGATGTTTTGATTTAAGGATTCATTTAGCATACTTATCTTTTAGTAATAAAATGTAATTAAGTTAATGGTAAAACTGATGTTAACAAAAAGCTGGTTTAGTTTTTCTTTGTAACAAAGCCAACACTCTTGAATCCTCTTGAATCTTTTGAATAAAGCCAAAAATGTGGAGAATAAAGGAACAATGATTTGAAAATAGTGCCTGGGAACCTGGAACCTGGGTGAATTCCATTTGTGGGTTATTTCTCAAACAGGATCTGCTGTATGTAGGTCCAGAGATTAGGGGCATTTTCTAGTGTTGGAACACATGCTTCTCTTTATTACATATATATGCACACACACACACACACACACACACATATATATGAAATATGGTTATATATATGCTGCAGCATGTTTATTTTCATATCCTCAACATGCTTCAGTTGCTATTTCTCACTGTCAAGAACTATCCAAACACCTGGCAGCATTTTCTTTCTCTTGCAGAAGTGTAGGAGCAAAGATATCAGAGAGTAAAGTTGGCCCTTCTTTCTTGTCTTGTGAATGTGGATCCCAACTGAGAGATACGAGGGGACCTGGGGATGAAAACACCTTTGTGTTGGTAAAAGCTAGAGTGTGAATGTAGGCCTACAGAAAAGGGAGCTGACTGACATTTCTCTAGAGACGCAGAGAACACAGGCTGCTCTATGAGTAGGCCCTCTTTGGGCAGAGGGGAAGAGTGTGATGGAGACTCCCCTGCAGGAAGTTTTCTGGGGAGTGTTCTTGGGATAAGAACCTGGGAGGAGTAAAGGAGGGCAGATGACGCAGATGGTGTCGTCAATATAAAAGACCCTACTGTTCCTTGGAGGCCCAGGGCAGGTGAGGATTGTGAGGCGCTTGTAGATACACCCTGAAAAAGGCGGGGGAACTTACACCTTCCTCCCACAGTAGTATCATTGAAGTGGTGATGCAGTCTGTATAGTGCAGTGAGTTTTTCAGTAGAGGGCAATTCCTAAAAAGGCAACTAATGAGGTATCTGTGGTCAACATTCCCAGCAGAAAATGTCCAATCCAGTCTCCTGAGGAGAGATTGCCGATCTGAGCATGGACTACACCAGCCACTGGCATGCTGTCTTCATCACGGTTACTATTGCTGTGCTGAAGCACTGTGACCAAAAGTGAGTTGGAAGGAAAGGGTTTACTCGACTTACAGTTTCACATGGCTGTTCATTGTCAAAGGAAGTCAGGACAGACACTCAAACAGGGCCAGAACCTAGAGGCAGGAGCTGATGCAGAGGCCATAGAGCACCATAGGGGTGCTACTTATTGACTTGCCCATCATGGTTTACTCAAATCGGCTTTCTTACAAAACTCAGGACCACTTGTCCAGGAATAGCATCACCCAAAATGGTGAGCCCTTCATTATCAATCACCAATTAAGAAAATGTCTACAGGCTTGCCCACAGCCTGATCTTATTGGAGACATTTTCTCATTTGAGATTCTCTCCTCTTAAATGACTTTATTTTTTTGTCAAGTTGACATAAGCTATCATTCACAAAATTAACATTCCATCTTTGGGATAAATGAGAAAGGAAAGTTTCTAATTGAAAAGTAATGTATTTGTGTGCCAAACTGATACTACTAGTGTTTTATGTCAATTTGACACAAGCTAGAGTCATCAGAGAGGAGAGAGCCTCAACTGAGAAAATTCCTCCATGAGATCCAGGTGTAAGGCATTGTCTTAATTAGTGATGAGTGAGGGAGGGCTTAGCCCATTGTGGGTGGTGCCATCCCTGGGCTGGTGGTCCTGGGTTCTATATATATATATAAAGCAGGTTGAGCAAGCTGTGGAGAGGAAGCCTGTAGCTAGCACTCCTCCACGACCTCTGCATCAGTTCCTGCCTCCAGGTTCCTGCCTTGTTTGAGTTCCTGTTCTGGTTTCCTTCAGAAATGGACTACAGTGTGGAAGTATAAACCAAAATAAACCCGATTTCCTACCCAATTTGCTTTTTGGTCATAGTGTTTTATTGAAGCAGTCAAAATTTTTACTAAGACACATGTTGAAGGAACTCAGATTAATATATATATATATCATCTCATGCTCAAGAAATTAAAGTGTAAAGGTTTTAGCCAGTCTTTATCTTCCATGCATCTAGCAAATATTATCACTCCATCCTTCCTTTTTCAAGCCATGAACCATAAGAGATGCCATTTTTTATACTACTGACTGCTGAATACTTTGTATCTATACAAATATTTTCACATTCATATTATGTGGGATTCCCCTCTGTATGCTGTGAATATGTTTTATTACGATTGGTTAATGAATAAAGCTGTTTCAGCTAATGACTTAGCAGAACAAAGCCAGGCGGGAAATCCAAAAAGAGATACATATAGAGTAGGCAGAGTCAAGGAGATGCTATATGGCTGCTGAAGGAGAAAGATGCCTGCTGGAACCTTACCTTAGAGGTAGGCCACAACCTCATGGTGATACACAGATTAACAGAAATGGGTTAATTCAAGATGTAAGAGCTAGCTAGAAATATGCCTGAGTCATTGGCTGAATTGTAATTAATATAGTATCTGTGTGATTATTCGGGTCTGAGCAGTTGGGAAATGAACGAGTAGTCTCAGACTACATTCATATTCTCCCTTCTTTTCCCTTTATCTTTCCAGTCCTAGAGATGGAATCCAGGGACTTGTACATACCAGGCAAGCACATATCCACATCTCCCAACCTTCACATTAATTCTCAAGCCAGACTGGTACCCCCAACCTCCCTTCAGTATTCATCCCTTTATTTTTATTCCTCACATGAGACTTTAATAATTCTAAGAAATAACCCACTTTACCCTCCTTTTCAATCTTTCTCTCTTAGCTGAAACTTGTCAAGCTACTGTTCCACTTCTCTCATTCTCAATAATAAATAAATAGGTTAATATTGATGATAAAACAATGCATCACATCACTTGAATCCCCGGTGGCCACAATTTATGATTTCCTTCTTTACTAACATTCTTGAGGAACAAATATCTTTAGCAGGTAGAACACTAGCTGCAGTGTAAGGCTGAACTTGGGCAAGGGTCCTGGCTATGTTGCTTTCTGATCTGGGAAAGTTCCTTAAGCTTTCATCATCTGTAATGTTGGGAAGATAATTCCAGTTTTGTGAAGTTGTAAATGAGGATCAAATGTTATAACATAGATATGATGGACCTCGATTTAATTTTCCCATTTCAGGAACGCAAGGATTTGCTATATTTAGAACTCAACTTTACTTCTGTGTTGTATATCCATACTGGTAGGTGATTGAAAGCTGCCTTTCTGCTTTGTGTTATGCTGGTGTTCTGGAGGGAAACCTGAGGGGAAATGGTTAATGATTGATATACTACCCATGTAGTAATTCACATGGTAAGAGAGAGGTTATAGGTTATGTATGTACATTGTTACTTCAGTTGCCCTTTGATGGCTAGTCCTTGTGTAACTGCTGTGTTACCCACAGTCCTTGAATCCTCATTTGGTGGTAAGATGGAACAGGATGCTGATCATGCATTAGTAAGGACTCTAAAAGCCTACATCAAGTCTTGTGCAAAATCAGAAATCCTGGTCACACAGAAATCATTGTTGTTGACCTGTTCACACAAGGCTTCAGGATATGGGTAACCCTAATATACTTAAGTTGAAGAAATTATTAAGTGGAATGTACATTTTGGAAACCTAATCTACAGAACATTGGTGCTTGGCACCACAATGCACTGTTAAGTGACTATTGATTACAATCATGAGTAGTGGCTAGTGTAGGCATAGACTGTTTGTTCGTTTCCTGGCCGCCCATGACCCAAAATAATCACACAGAAACTGTATTAATTAAAGCACTGTTTGGCCTATTAGCTTAGGAGTCTTATTAACTAATTCTTACATCTTCAATTAACCCATTTCTATTAATCTGTGTATCACCACGAGGCTGTGGCTACCGGTAAGTTTCCAGGGGGTCTGTCTCCTTCAGCAGGTACATGGCATTTCCCTAACTTTGCCTATTCTCACTCTATATCTCTTCCAGCCTGTCTGTATTTTGCCCTGCTAAAGGCCAAAATAGCTTCTTTATTAACCAATGGTAATAAAACATATTCATAGCATACAGAGGGGAATCCCACATCATCTCCCCTTTTCTGTCTAAATAAAAAGGAAGGTTTTAACTTTAACATAGCAAAACAGTTATCAAGCAAGAATTATAGTTACAATAGTTAGTCTATTTGTATCTGGCAAAATTAAATCAAATACACTATTATCTACTTTATCTTTGCAAATCTAAAGTTTTATATCCAATTTATCCTTTTTCATAACTAAGGAAAACTATAACTATTTAGATTTCAACTCCAAGGACTCCATAAGGATATAATATTACCTAAGTAAACAGAAAGTGCATTGTAAGTAACTTGCAAAACTCTAGAATGGGCAGAGGCATCTTGCTGCCTGGACAGTCACCCAAAGTTCTGTAATGTTGGAGCATCCATCCTTAGCCTACAGGTCCTTAGTATCTGGCAGATTTTTCTATGAAGCAGGAAATTTGAAGGTCTGCTTTGCCATGTACTGGTAAAGTTCGCTTTCTTTTCTGTCATGCAGAATGTCTGGCAGTTTCTTCTGTGAAACACAAACCCTGAAGGACCATTCTGTCTTTTGGAAAGTTCAGCAGCCACTTTTCTGTGGGTCCTGCATGTCCAATTCATACAGTATACCATCAAGCAGTTCAGAAAAGAGTAGTTTCTTTCCCAAATGGCTAACCTTGTCATATTGAAGGCAAATTCCATAATGAGATTTTTCAATGCCTATCCACCCCTTTGAAGTAACTGGTGCTGTCAGAAGCAGACATGTCTCACTGATGAGAAAAGTCTAAGTTCTTAAAACCTTTTAAAGGCCATAACATGTAGGTCTTTGAAAGATTTGAAGAATACCCATTCATCTGAAATATATCTCTGTACATCTAGAAAACCTAACTAACATGACTACAAGCTTGACTATTATAGATGACTATCTATTAACCTGTATTTTATTATGTATTACATTTTTAAATGAGCTGCACAACCACAATACCTTAATTAAGAACATAAATATACATATAACAAAATTGACTTTAAATTTGTATCAATAAACCAAGATCCATACCAATACAAAGTATTCATCTCTATAGCATATCCCACTTTAAATGTAAACAAACATAAACATTCATTTAGGGAATTTGAACATTGTTCTATAGATTACTTTCTAATGACTGAGGGCTCTGTTAATCAGGTTTTTCATGGGGTATCCTGTGTGGAAGGTCCATCTCAGTCAGCAGTCCTGAAGCTGTGATTGATATTGAACCATCTGGGCCATTTCTTCAGGGGGTCGTGTTTGATTAAACCATATTAGGGCATGGCTAGAACCAGCTCTGTGGCCCTGCCTGTTGGCTCCAACAGTTCAACATGGCAGAGAGAGCTATGCACAACACCCCAGCTTCAGGGTTGCAGCAGGTCGGGTCTATGTCACCATTAAGCAATTTGTAACACCCTGTTAGCAGATCATTTAAGTGTCTGGACTCCTGAAAGAGTCAGAGATGTTCATGCAACTAGCATGAACCAGCAAGCCCTCCCCTAAAGAAGCCACACAGCTTTCCTTTGATGCCAATGCGGAGTCAGGAAGACCTCTCTTAAAGGACCTGGGGCACCCCTGCTCACTATCAGCAAGCAGAGCCTATCTGAAAACAATGGAGCTACTAAGAAGCCACATTCAACTCTGTTCTTTTGTGTCTAGAACTTCTTTTCAAACTCAGGTTTTATGTGGATGTGCTTATGGTGCTCCAATTTGTAGGTGGAGACTGCTTGTCTGTTTCCTGGCTGCCCATGACTTGAAATTATCACACAGAAACTGTACTAATTAACTCTTATATCTTCTTTATTAACCAATGGTAATAAAATAAATAATAAAATAACCAATGGTAATAAAATAAATAATAAAGCAGCTCCTTTATTAACCAATGGTAATAAAACATATTTATATCATACAGAGGGGAATCCCACATCAGGCTAGTCTAGTGGCTTGCAGCTACTGCCCAACATTTCAAGAGAATGTTGTACCAAGTATCAAAGTACAATTTCTACTAAATGCATCTTGCTTTCACATAATCATACAGTTGAAAAAAAACTGCAAGCCAGGGACCATTTGTACTGTCCTCTACAATAAGCCATGTCCTGGCACAGAATTTGGAGCCCAGTAGCGAGGGTTCAAAAACTTCCTCTCCACATCTTTCTGCTACCCCTCTTTCTCAATTTTCCATTTTCTTTCAAATTCAGCTCAGTGAAGATTTCAACTCCATTACACCATGAAATTGCTTCAACTTAGGAAACTAGTATCTTCCACTTGTTCAGTAGGCACTTATCAGATCTGTGCTTTTATTTGACCTCTGTGTAACATTCATACTATGAGACCCTGCTTTCTTTCTGAGACCTTCTCCTACCTTGGTTTTCATAACTCTTTCTGATTATTCTCTTCCCCATCTATCTTTCTCATTCCATCTCCTTCTTGCTTGCTAATGCTAGCTGTTTCCCATGGTGCACCTTACTGTTTGTGCCATTTACCCCACACTGTTGATGCAGGCCTCTATCTCCATATCAACATTTGTAGTCATACCAAGTTTATATTGTCTAGTTCCTCTCATATTTACCTCTTACAGCAAATCAGTTTATTCTGATAGAGTGCTTAGGATGGTGTTTGGCACAGAGTGAGCATTGTGTCCCGCCACCTCTTATGCTATTGCCCGGCTAGGTAGCCTCTATTAGCAGGACAAATACCTAAGATATGAAACTTACAAGAAGTTATTTTGGCTTACAGTTCTAGAGGTTTTATTCCACTGCTTTGTGCAAGACAGCTCATCATGACAAGGGCCATGCGCTGGAGTAAAACCACTTGCCTCCCAGACTGGAAAGGAAAGAGAAAAAGGATTGGGCCTGTGGTGTGTATCCCATAATCTCCCTGGGGGAAACACCCACAATGACTTAAGTACCTCCCATTAAGTCTTACTTCTTAAAGTTTTCAACATCTCTCAACAGTGCCACAGGCTAGGGACCAGGACTTTGATAGTACACTTTAAGATAAAATTTTACATTTTTTGTAAATAAAGGTAATACTTAAAAATAAAATTATAGGACTGGGTTCAATCCCCAACAACATAAAAAAATTCCATTCCAAACTATAGCATGTTATGGAATAATCCTCTGCACACTGTGAAAATGTGTTGCTCTCATTGTTAATAAAAAGCTGACTTGTTGATAGCTAGGCAGGATTTTTCAGGGCAGAGAGAATGCTGGGAAGAAGGGTAGAGTCTGAGGAGTCTCAAGCCAGACATGAAAGAAGCAACATGTGAAGTTTACAGATGAGGTAAATGAGCCTCTGGGCAGCACATAGGTTAAAAGACATGGGCTAAGTTATAAGAGTTAGTTTGTAACAAGATTAAGCTATCGGCTGGGCATTTATAATTAATATTAAGTCTCTGTATGGTTATCTGGGGGGTAGTTTCCAGGGCACAGAGAAACTCGACCCACAATAGCAATTACTATATTATCTCGAGGTTTCAGAAGTGTACTTTGATTCTATCAAAATAGTTTATCTTCTTCAATTTACACATATGGTATATATATCTTTCCAAAATTTTGCCTCTTAATATAAATAATAACTCTCTCTCTCTCTCTCTCTCTCTCTCTCTCTCTCTCTCTCACACACACACACACACACACACACACACACGCCTGTATCTAAGGCTTTTATATAGCTCAGTGGAATCACTGTCTAAGTGATCTTTTCTCCCAGAAAGTATACCTTTACATTTTTACTCTTGATTTTGTGGCATCTGTATCTTGGAATCTCTGGAGTTGAACTCCATTGTGTTCAGTTTTAAACTTTCTATTTCCTTAAAGCAGGATCTCATGCTGTAGTCCTGGCTGGCCTGGAATCTGTTTTCTAGACCAGGCTATCTTTGAACTCACAGAAATTCACCTGCTTCTGCCTTCTAAATGCTGTAATAATTTTAAACTGGTTCAGAAAGAAACTTGAGGAATCAATCCAGGGCAAGAGTCTCTAAAATATTTTAAAACATTAATGTAAATAACAGTGTATAAAAATAGAAAAATTTGGCACATACTTGTCAAACAAAAATACAAACAAATGTAGAGAAAATATTATTTTAGTTCATTTGTGTCTTTAACAACTGTTAACCTAAATATATTTTATTCTGTATAATGTAATACTCTGTATATTAGTCATATGAGCACATATCCAAATAAGAGAAAATATTTACACAACAGGATCTACCGTGTTCTGAAGTGAATATAAAAACTCACGACTGTCTTCATAGCGAAAGGAGGTTAGACCTAGATCGCATGTTGTCTCTCTGCCTTCTTATCTCTGCCTAGTTCAAAATGTTTGCATCTCCTAACAGTCCAGCATTCTCTTGGATTTCAGTTAGGCTTAACACACACAAGCCTCAACATGCCCAGAATAATCCTCTTTGTAGTTCTAGCTTTTTTTCCCCACCAGAAAATAGGCTTAGACTGCCCACGGCAGCCACTGTGTTTCCTGTCCTAAGGCAGCCTTCCCTGGATGGATAGGAGCATCCTTGCCCTTGGTGTGCTTTGTCATTTCATGAGGTCAGTACTTGCCGCATTTCTAACCAAAAACCAAGCATGTTTTAGGAATGTCTACCATGTTTGCAGGATATTGGCTCAGAAGGAGCTAGGCAAAGCCAGAAAGAGAAGCATCAATAATCTACTTTTTAATAGGAATTAAAAATGGAAGTTTCAACTGAGAGTTCAAAACATAAAAGGGACCATTTTTTTTATACAAGGTCCTTATTATGAAGAAAGATGGCTCAAAATATAATCCAAATCTTTTAATTTGTTTTTGGAATATAAAATAGTATAGAAAATACCAAATAAAAGGGATTTGGAGAGAAAGTTGGGTTCATCACCTACAGTGGGGAGGCATTGGAGGATGCTTCTTCAGCTCATGCCACTGGGCTTCCATGGCATCAGGTAGATTTCCTGAGATTTAATCCCCAAATTAGGGGATCTATACTTGGATCTAATTCCAACTTTAGAATTTGTAAATAAGCTGCCCAACTGCTTCAATGCAGAAAAGAGAGGGAGATAGAGACAGAGAGTAGGGAGAGAAAGTTCTGTCAGAAAAGAATTAGCCTGGAGCTATTCTGTGTCCTGTATAGGACCTTCTGGCAAAGTGAGAAGATGGAAATAGGCTAAGCAAACAGAAGCTAAGAGGTGATTGGGAATAGCCAGCTGTGTAATATCCATGTCATAGGGAATGCAGGTAGAGGAGCTGGTTGCAACATTCATAAGAACCCCTAGACAGACAGCCTGCAGCCCTTGCTAGCCTTGTCATGGATCTGCAGAGAGCTGTGCTTGCTCTTTAGTGCCTCATTGTCACTATCTTGAAAGTTCCAATTCTTCTTCAACAAAGGGTATGACATTTAATTTTGCACCTGACCCTGCAAATCACCTAGCTGCTTCTTGATGCCAGATGGAAAGAGTGCAAAGTTGGTTAACACAGGACCGACTCGGTGAGGACCTCTTAGTCTTTACTCAGACTGACTTGGAATGAAGGAGGCATACGAGGTGGAGAAGCAAAGAAACAGAATCTGTCTGCTTTCCTTTCTATAGCTATTAGCCTAAAGATGGCTCAAATTCAGTGTTTAAATTAAAATCAAATTACTAATTGAGTGTTTGCAACTTAAACTGGCCATAGTTTTGTCTAGAAACCGAAGATTTTGTAACTAGATTTCCTTCCATCATAAACGAACTTTTCCAGAATGTTTGTATCTTTCTACAGTGTCAGACTTTATTAACTAACTATAAATCTGAAAGTCACCCCAGTTTCAATGGCTTTACTTTACTGATACTCCTGATTTGTTTGATACTCATGGCCATGGCACTTTCAGTTTTACAGCCCATTCCATTCCTAATGTCCATGCCGATCAGAAAACACTTCACAAAGGCCGAGAAAGGGTTAAGAGTGTCCACAAGATTTAAATAGACTTTACCCTTGAACAAAGGCAGAGAGTGTGGAATATATACACATTAGAATACTACTCAGCGGTAAAAAACAATGACATCTTGAATTTTGCATGCAAATGGATGAAAATAGAAAACTCTGTCCTTAGTGAGATATCCCAAACTCAAAAAGATGAGTATGGTATGTATTCACTCATTAGTGGATTCTAGCCATAAACAAAGGACATTAAGCTTATAGCTCACAAGCCTAGAGAAGCTAAATTGCAAGGTGAACCCAAAGAAAAACATATATAGATCCTCCTGGAAATCGGAAGCAAACAAGGTCACCAGGCAAAAGTTGGAAGCACGGGTGTGGGGATGGGGGTGGAGGTAGGGGTGGGGGTGGGGGTGGGCAAAAGGGAGAGGAGGGGGGAGAAGGGAAGAACTCGGGAGAGCTTGGGGGAGTGGGCGGGTGGAGATGGAGGAAGGGTGGATATTGGAGAAGGGAATAAGATATCTACATTAAGGGAGTCATTTTAGGTTTGGCAAGAGACTTGTCTCTAGAGGGGATCCCAGGTGTCCACAGGGATGTCCCCAGCTAGGTACTTGGGCAGCAGAGGAGAGGGGGCCTGAAATGACTTTTCCCCATAGTTACATTGATGAATATCTTGATCATCACCATAGAAATTTCGCCCGATGGATGGAGATAGAGTCAGAGACCCACATTCACATCAGAGCGAGGGACTGAGCCCCCAAGGTCCAGTGGAAGATCAGAAGGTGGGAGAAGATGAGCAAGGAAGTCAGGACTGCAAGGCATGGGCCCACCAACTGAAACAATATGCCTGATCTATTGGGAGCTCATCAAATTCAGCTGGATCAGGACTGAATGAGCATATGACCAAACCGGACTCTCTGAATGTGTCTGCCAATGGGGACTGACTGACAAGCCAATGATAATGGCACGGGGACCTATTTCTTCTGCATGTATTGGCTTTTTGGGAACCTATTCAATATGGATGCATACCTTCTTAGGCCAGAATGGAGCAGGGAGGGCCTTGGGCTTCCCACAGGGCAGGGTACCCTTCCCCTTCTTAAGGAAGCAGGGGGAGGGAGGTGGGGTAGTGAGGGATCGGGAGGGCCTGGGACAAGTAGAGGAAGTGTAATTTTTTCTTCTAACAATAAAGAATAATAATAAGAAAAGAACAATGTAAAGCAGAGGATTGGACTAGCTAAAACCAGGGAGAGAATCATAAGTTCATTGACTGGAGATCTTGTAATATGCATACTGGGAGGTTTGGCAAAATGGCATGTAGACGTGTGATATGATGCCACATTCTTAGGCATTTTATGTTTTACACGAGGAACTTTTATTGTTCATTGGTCTGGTATATTTGATATACTCACAAGCATGGTGTTTCTGATATGGTTTGATTACTTCATATGTTGTTGATGTAATTAGAAGTATAAGTGGTATTTTTAATTAACATAATACATTATGAATTTGTGCCTCATGATTATGCTATACAGCTGATGGCTGTTCTTTGTAAGTTTTGTGTGCCCAACATCTTGGGGCACACAAGTTACCTTGGTTACTTGCTCACACAAGTTACCAAGTCATTGTGTCTTATTTTATGTATCTAAGTCAGGTGAAATTGCTGTTTTATAATTTAGGACAAGGCACGAGCCTGATAGCTGATGCGCTCTACAACATGGGGTACCCCAGGACAGAGCACAGCCCACCTCCATGACGCCTACTAAAAAGAATTAATTAGTATTTATTTAATGAAACAGTGTAGAATCAACAGTTGAAAAGTAAATATATGAACAGAGTTGGGGTGGATTTGAAACTTTCCATTTGATTCTGCGCATTTTTCAGTTAAATAGAGGAAACTTTTTACATGAGTGAGGGAACTTTCATGAAGAAGACTGTATTTGCCTGAGATAGTTGAGGAGAGAGACTTTGGGCAACCACCCAAGTGAAGGTTGGAAGGTTACCACTATCATTTCTCTAGTACTTGTTGCATAGTTCAATCAACACACAGGAGACTCTATAAAACCTAGAGATGTACATCACTCAAGGCAGATGACATCATGGACTAAAGCAAAGCTCTGGGATGACACTATGTATATATTTATTGCACACCAAGATTCCACTGCATTACCAGAAATAATTACTATGTGTGCTTGTTGCTTTGGAATTAGAACATGAATTCTAGCTGGAAGCTCCATAAGCCATTAAATAATTGTGGCTTCTAACTTTCTGTGACCCAAGTGTCTTGAAAGAGAAATGCCTAGAGATTGCTTAAGTTGGTAGCAGATTTATCTAAAAGACTGAAAATATGGATAAAAATTTTATTTATACTCTAGTAACACACCGGGGAAAAGTATCTGGAAAGAGGGAACTCCTCACAGAGGTTTAAGTATCTCATTTTCATATAACCCCATAAGAGTGACAGAATCTGTCTTCAGGATTGCTCACATAGGCACCTGCTTATGCTTTATTGTTGTTTATTTCTGTCTGCTTAGCCCCCAGAAAATCACACAGAAACCATATTATTTAAATCAATGCTTGGTCCATTAGCTCTCGCTTTTTATTGGCTAACGCTTACATCTTAATTTAACCCATCTCCATTAATCTGTGTATCGCCACATGGTTGTGGCATACCGGCATGGTTTGGTGTCTGTCTCTGGCAGCAGCTCCATGGCTTTTCTCTGACTCTGCCTCCTTTCTCCCAGAACTCAGTTTAGTTTTCCTGCCTAGCTCTGTTTCCCTATAGTTCTGCTATAGGCTCAAAGCAGTTTTATTCATTAATTGTAATCACAGAATACAGAGGGAAATCTCACATCACTTTATGATTAGAGGAAAGGCTAAAAAGACAGCTCACACTGGTAACTATTACAACAGTTTTCTATTGATTCACACCCAGTTCATGTTGCTGCAGCAAAGTCTCACAAAGGCTTAACCAACAGAACTTTATTTCTCACAGTTTGGAAGGCTGTGAATCCAAAATCGAACTCACAGCTCTATAGTGTCTGGTAGGGGCTTGCAGTTTGCAATATTCTTGTTAGAGAGGACACAAGCTCTAAGGTCTCTTGTTCATTCAGTTTTTGATTTGGTTTAGCATTTTTGAGACAGTATCTTCATATAATCTGGCTAGCATTGATTGGTGATCTTTCCACTTCAGCCTCCGGAGTGCTGGGACTAACAGTATGTACCACTATGTTGAGTGTGGTGGGTCTTCTTAAGAGGACATTAATCCATTCGGAAGGGGGCTTCACTCATGAACTTATTACCTCCCAAAGGCATCATATAATCAACACATTATGGTTAGAATTTTAACATACAAATGTTTGGGGAGGGCAAAAATTTCAATCTATTACATATTACTTATGACTCTGTGTTAATCACTTTTTTGTTGTGATCAAATACATAACTCTTCTTGAATATTACATTAACTAGGCAAAGGTGTATTACATTTGTTTATGCTGTGGAACATTAACTATGGGAAGGTGTTTTACATTTGTTCGTACTGCATTTGTTTAAGTATGTAAAGATGTGTTCCATTTGTTTCACCTTGCCTGCCTAAGGCACCTAATTGGTCTAATAAAAAGCTGAATGGCCAATAGCTAGGCAGGAGAGGGCTAGGCAGAGCTGGCAGGTGGGGAGAATAAGTCTGAGGAGAAATCTAGGCTTAAGAAAGAGAATGAAGAGTGGTAAAGAGAGGGACAGGCTTGGCATCAGAAGCCAGTCAGCCGCCAGCCAGCTAGAGACTGGAGGAGCAGGAAAGTAAGATATACAGAAAGGAAGGACTGAAGGAAGGCAGGTAAATAGCTCTGAGACAAAAATCTAGATGAAGAGAAACAGTTATAAAAGCTAGCAAGAAATGAGGCTAAGACTGAGAATTCATAACTAATAAGTCTCTGTGTCATGATTTGGGAGCTGGTTGGTGGCCCAAAAGAACAAGCCTGGGACACCCAGGAAAAGCATCTTTGAGAAGAAAGGTATTTTGACTCAGCGTTTGAGGGTACAGTCATCGAAGTGGACACATCGTGATGGTGGCAGCTTGAGACAGGCGGTGGGATGTATTTGGTCAGCTTGAGGCAGAGGGAGATGAATGGTGGTGTTGTGTTTGCTTTGTCCTTTTTATTCAGGCTGGGACCATAGCACATGGAATGTGCAGAGATCTTTCAAAAGTACAAATGCATGAAAGATGTTCAACAGCCTTAGCCAACAGGTAAATGCAATTAGGTTCATTTCACCTGTGTCAGAATGGCTATCATCAGACAAGCAAGCAAGGGTGGGAGCGAAGGCTCAATGGGTAAGAAAGAGCATCTGCTTGGTAAGTATGAGAACTCGAGCCCATATCTCCAGCTGCTTACTGTGCTCTTGTGTGTCTCTTACTGCAGGACAGGATGGGATGAAGACACTGCGACTGCTGGCAGCAAACTCGGTGAGAGCCCGTCTCAAGGGAATATGGAGCATGTACACCGCCTGCTTCAAAGAAATCAAACAACTACCAGTGCTGGAGAGGGTGAAGAGGGGAGGTATACACAGAAAGCAGTATGGCAGTTCCTTAAAAACAAATACCCTAGAATTACAAGTACCGTGTGATCCAGTCTCATCACTTCGGATCATATATCATAGAAACACCTAAATATATCTATATTTATTGCACCATTGTTTACAATAGCCAAGACATGGAATGTCCCTAGTGTTCCATTAGCGAATTAACAGATAAAAACAATACGGTGTATATACATAATGGACTTTTATTCAACTACAAGGAACAAACATACCATTTGCAGGAAAATGGGTATAACCAGAAGGCACTGTGTTGAGGGAAATAAGTGAGACTCACAAAGATGAATGCTTTCTCTCATATATGGAAACTAGATTCAAATATATATTTTAATATTGAAAGTAAAAGGAGACTCTCAGGCGAGGAGGTAGAACACAGTGGGTAGTAGGGGAAAGACCATGAACAAAGTACCTGATATCTGTGTATGAAGATATAAGGAAATCCACTGTTTGGTATGTTCACTAAAAGAACCTTCAAACAATTCTGTGATGGTGAGTTTACAGTAACTGGTTCGCTGCTGAATGGGCTAACAGTAGAGAGCAAAGGTTACAGTGAAATAGCCTTGTTAAGAAACTGTAATGTCAAGCCCGGCGGAGGTGGCATACTCCTTTAATCCCAGCACTTGGGAGGCAGAGGCAGGCAGATGTTTGTGAGTTCGAGGCCAGCCTGGTCTACAGAGCAAGTTCCAGGACAGCCAGAGCAGTTACAAAGAGAGGTTGTTTCCAAAAAACAAGAGGGGAGAAAGGGGGTGGGAGAGAGAAGGTTTACATGAGCAGGTGCAAACATATAGTTCAGAGGTAGCGTGCCCGTCTAAATGTACAAGGCTCAGGTTCAACTCACCCCGCCCCGCCAAGTACAGGTGGTGATCTGTGGGATAAGAGCTTGACATTATTTGTAGCACTGCTATTATTAAGACTATTTTGTTTTAAAAAATTTTTTTTTGTGTGTGTAAGTGGACCAGGAGTTACAGGCACTGTGAGCGGCTTGACATGGGTGTGGAAGAGCAGGGAAATGCTCTCAACCGTGAAGCATTTCTCCATCCCCAAAGGGAATAGTTTCTTAAAAGAAAACAGAAGCGTCTTAGGCTGCTATTAAATAAAAATCTGACCCATTTTTGTTTTATACACAATGAAACCCGAAACCCCATCATTTTGCCAACAGCTAATGTTAGAGGTCTGATAATTTTGGGTGTATTTTGGACAAACTGAACAGAACTAGGACTTACTCATTTGTACCCATGACTTTTAGGAGCTATGGGGAAAGGAGAAAGCCCATGACTCCTGCTTCCTAAGTCTTTCCCCAGTCACCACAATTGTTTTAGATAACCTGTACCAGCCTTGGAAAGCTGTATTCCAGGCAAGACCAACCTTGTGAACTGTTTTCTGGTGCTGGGTATTGAACCTGGGACCTGGTGCACCCTAATCAATTATTTATAACTGAGCTACATCACCAACTTAGTGATTCTTAAGCGGTATTCTCAGGCTAGATGGTACTGGTCAGCATTTATGTCTTAAAAGAAAGGAAACTGTCCTACATGTCTTGCTACAAAGTAGCATAGAGCAAGTATTGAATTAATGAATAAATCAATCAATGGATAAGTCTCTGAATTATACAGAATTTGGCAGGACAGGATTCCTTTGTACAGCCCAAACAGGCCAGCCTGTGGTTGGTGGGACTGATCGCTGTGTTGAGTAGTACGAATACAATCCTTCATTTCCACACCCCCTAGAGTCATCAGGGTGTTTTAGTGTCAGTCAGGAGACTTTTATTTAGCAGTATCAGGCCCAATGAAGGATTTCTCAAATGGTCTTTCCATGTTTCCCTGGGATGTTTACCATGGGTAGAGTGGTCGGAAGTAGGAGCAGGAAGAGGAAGAGGCAGCTTAGCTCCAGTGGCAACAAGCCACGGCAAGTAGCTGCAGCAGCCAAATAGTCGAGACCAGGGTAAGCGATTGTGGGCGGTGAGAAACAGGTGCTGGAGAGGGTGGGCACAGCAGTTATGGACCTTGGAAGTCCAGAGACTTCAGGTCTGTCACTAGGTACCAACACCAACTCAAAGGCCATACTCCTAGCGGATACTCACTACTGTCAGCTGTTGAGAGCGCCAACTGTTGAGCCTCAAGAGTTCTGGGCTATTGGAAACCAAAGGCAGAGCACTAAGTCTTAATATACGTTCTTAGAGCTATTTTTTTTTCTGGTTTTTAACATTCAGAGACACAAACTACAGTTCTCTGGCTAGAGCTATAAACATCTGAAACCTGCCATGCAACTCGAGGATCCACGTCTTCCATTAGAAGACATGCACCACTACCAGTGACTTTCGACCTGATGGGGACCCAGCTAGCTCACTGGTAACTGTGCAGCACATAAAGACATGATGCACTCACTGTATAGTCACGGGGTTATAGTGCAAAACAACAGAGCTAGAGAAGAGGGACAGGCGACAGAAATGTATGCAGGAAGAAGCCCAAGGTACCAAACACATTTTGCAATGGGAGAGACTAACGGGTTCTTCCAAAAGACTAGAGCCACTAGGATTAATATCGGTTCGCGAGGTGGTTTCAGAAGTGCAGGAGCGGTATCAGGAAAAGTAAACTTTTATGACTTCCTGGAGTGGGTGATATGTGGTAAAATACGGTCATTTTCTAAAAAGCAGTCTCCACTGTACTAAGTCTCCTCAGCCATGAACTTCAAAAGAAACGTCTTCGTAATGCCCCAAAGTCAATGGAACCAACACCTCACACAAGGAGGTGATTGAGGGGCTCGGGATGTCACTGCCACCTCCAGCCTACAAGTGGCGGCTGGCTCTCGAACTGGACGGCCACGTCTCCCAGGATGTTCAGATACCTGGTTTGCACCGATCCCGAGTCCGCCTCGCCCAGGTGTAGGTGAGAGCGACTCTCCTCGCCCCGGGCCCGCACCCCCCCCCCGCGGCGTCCCGGTGCGGTGGGTGTCCGGGGAAAGCTGTCCGGGGCCTCCGGCGCCCCGTCGAGGGCCACTCTGCCCGGGGAAACCCAGAACTTCCCGGCGGCGGGAACGGCGGCTCCGCGGCGCGGGCTGCTAGGGGAGGTGTTCTCGCGAGAGGAAGCCGAGGGGCGCGGGTCGCCGCGGGTCTGAGGGGCGCGGGGCAGCCTGGGGACGAGCGCCCGATTGGGGCGCGGAGCTGAGGCGGCGAGCAGGGGCCCGGGCGCGGGGAAGCCGCTCCCGCCAGTCGCGGAGAGCCAGCCCCTGACGTCAGGAGTTTTCCTCAAAGTCAACAACAAGCCCCGCGGCGGCGGCGGCAAGAAGCTTCGGCGGCAGCCCCCGGAGGGAGGAAGGAGGGGGCGGGGAGGCGGCTGCCGGGTGCCCCGAGGCGAGGCCGCAGTTCGGGGTCTCCGGCTCTGCACGCTCGGCCCGGAGCCTCCGCCCCGCGGCCGGGCAGCTGGACCGGGCCCCCCGCCCAAGCGGAGTTTTCTGGTGATGAATTGAATTTGTAGCCGACATCCGATTCCCAAGTAGAGTCTCCGCCTCCTCCTCCTCCCCGTGCCGCCGCCCGCCCTCCTCCTCCCTCCTCCCGCTGCCACCGCCGCCGCCCGCTCCAGCGCCGCGGCCCGCCCGCTCGGCCGGCTCCCTCCCTCCCTCCCCTGCAGCCTTCGTCTCCCCTCCCGCCGGCAGCACCGGGCTCCAGGGGGCCAGAGGCTCAGCGGGGTGGGGGGGAGGACAGGAGGGGAGGAGGAGGGAGGGGGACCCCCGAGTCGCCCCCTCTCCTCCCCCCGCCCCCCCGCTCCATCCTCCGCCACCGCCCGAGCAGCTGCGGGGCTGCCGCCGCCGCCGCCTTTGCAGGTAACAGCCGCCGCCCCCAGCTCTCGCCCCCCCTCCCCGCCTCGTCGAACTCCCGGAGGGCCCCGCGGCTCCCTCCCTGCCTCCCTCGGGAGGGGGCGGCGGCGACGCGGGTGGGTGAGGCGGGGGCGTCTGGGTGTCACCGCGGCCGCCGGGGGCGTGGGCGGGGGACCGGCTTTCTCCCTCCCTCCGGAGGCTTTGGGGCTATGGGTGTGGAGGTGGAGGCTGGGGGATGCCCCGCGTGGGTGATACCGACACCCCCTCGCTTTGGGGAAGGCGGGGGAACGGTGGCAGTACGCGGGCGGCTGGGGAGGGGGTGTTCCCGGCCTAGCGGTACCCTGTGCTGCGCGTCTGGGTCGCCCGGCCCGGCGCCCTAGGGCTCTGCTTCGCTAGAGCCCGGCCGCCCGGCACGGGGAGGGGGCGGCTGGCCGGGGAGGGGGGCGGCGGCGAGGTTATGTAACGCGAGCAGCCGGTGGCGAGTCGGTGTTTGGGTTGGGGGGGAGGGGCCGTCTGCGCATGTGGCGGGAGTGCGGGTGAGGATGCACCGGCGTCCCCGGGGTCTCCGGGGTCTCCTTCCTTCGCCTGCTACCCACCCCACCTCGCCGCACCCCGCTGGCGCCCGGGAGAGGACGGTGCTGATGGGGTGCGGGTGTGCGTGTGCGAGGTGGGTAACGTGCAAGTCTGTGTTTTTAATAGTAGTGGGGTTTTGATCCGCTAGGGAGTTGTGTGCTAAGAATAGAAATGTGCGGAAGATGCTGGGTTTGGCTGATCCACTGATGCTGTCGCTGGCGGCGGCGGCGGCGGCGGCGACGGCGGCGGCTTAGGCTGCAAGTAAACAAACCAGCTTCTTCCTAGTCCACCTCCTCCGCCTCCTGCGCATCGGTCTGCATCAGCCATGATGCTAGTGAGGCCCTTTAGAAGCCCGAAGTTGAAGCTTAGGCTGGTGACAATGATAGCCCTGATGCCGAGGCGGGGTCACCCCTTGTGTGGGATTTCCTGGGAATTTACACTTAGGTTAGAGATAACTGAATCTCTTTAGGGCCAGGTTTTTACAGTAGTGGTGTTATTTTTAGAAAGCAGAAAAAAAAATGCTTACCCATAAGTTATAGCTTGGATTCTCTCATGTCTCCATCAAAAGAATGTTATGAAAATAAAACTCATTTCACCAGTGTGATATATTTTGGTTAAAAGCATTGATGGATTGTAATTGATAAAGTTTACAGGTAGAAATTCAACAATAAAACCTGTGAATCTGTATTGATTAATTTGTTATTGATAGAATCATCACACGTTTGGTGTGTCCTGAAAAGGATACAGCACAAGGACTTCATATGTAATACATTGACAGTTGTCTCAGATCATCAGTTTAGACATGTGTTCCGTATTTGGTAAAGCGCGGTCATATTTTTTAGTAGAAATACAAATTTCTAAACAGCCACTGCATTTGTTTATGGTAGGAACTCCTGTTAAGTTATATATTCACTTAGGAAAAAGTTGAAGAAGCCAAAGGTGGAAGAGTCCAATAAATATGGCTTAGGGCGTGAAGATGGGTCTGAATATTCCAGAAGATGGTTGTTTAAAACATTTTTAAAAAATATCTTGATGAATTACTAGTTTTCCAGAATGTATGACCAGAAACTGCGTTCAGTGTGCAGTTCAAGACTGGATTTTGTTCCTTTTGTCATTATGAAATCTTGATGCCATTTAATAACTTTCTGAAAAACAGAGATGACCATAGTATCTGTAACTTGAAGTTCTAATTTTAAAGTGTCATTTGAATGTGACAAGTTTGGATGAATGTAGGTGCAAGGTTTTGTTTGTGTTTGTGTAGGTGTAGGGTTTTGTTTGTGTTTGTGTAGGTGTAGGGTTTTGTTTGTGTTTGTGTAGGTGTAGGGTTTTGTT